>OZ018387.1:83174228-83378636 GCA_963969525.1 Ontholestes murinus
TCATAGAATCAGTTTCACGATTACGATCTATTTTATGAATAATAACATTTAATTGTTTATCTAATTCATCTTCGCTACTCGTACCAAATTTATCGTCAAAGTTACTTATATAAAAGTCGTCAAGCTGATCGACTTTATCATGCATATTTATTTCTATACCTGAAAGCGCGTCCGCATTCTTATTTAAAATACCCTTTTTGTATATAATATTATAATCGTACTCAGCAAATTAATCGCCACCGAACTAATTTGGAGTTCGGTTCTTTGACGGACATAAGCCATTGAAGGGGTTTATGATCGCAAATAAGTTGAAATTTTCTCCCGAACAGGTAGTATTTAGTTGCCCATACAATGGCCAGTAGCTCTTTTTCAATAGTACTATAATTTTGTTCGGATTCGTTTAAGGTTCGTGATGCGTATGCGACGGGTTTGTCGTTTCCAATTGGGCCTTGTGATAAAATTATATGCACTAATTGACTCTGATCCGCTTTAAGTCCCATTATATTGATTGTATTGACTTGCAAATTCGAAGATTAAAGCAGAACATTGACAATGTATATATATATATATATATATATATATATATATATATATATATATATATATATATATATATATATATATATATATATAAGGAGGAAGCATCGTCAGAAGAATTTAAAGTGGATACTCTAGTTAATATAAATGAAGTACACGAAGAAGGCAACAGAAAAAAAGAATGGTTCCAAACAGTTGCAGTAAGAGGACAGGAAATAGAATTCAAGATGTATACACGATGAATGACTTGACAGAAAATTGGATGAAGAAAATAATGAAGAAACACCCCTAGATAATAAAGAAAACTGGACTAACACTTGAGGCATATGGGGGTTCTATAATAAACAACATATTGGACAAGTAGAACTAGATTGTAAGGTATAAAAATCAAGTGTAAAATTAAATTTTGTTATTGTAAAAAGAAAAGCAAAACCGTTATTAGGACTTAGGCTTGCATAAAATGTAAATTAATTTAAAAAAAATGATCATATCAATAGTAAAATAGAATGTGGAAAAACAAAGTTTCTGGAAGGAAATACTACGAAAGGGTTACGAAAGTTACCCGAAATGGTGAAAATAAAACTAAAGAAGATGAAGTACAGGTAGCTAAACCACCTCGGAGAGTAGCTTGAGCTTTAAGAAATAAATTAAAAGATATGTTAAACGTACTAGAAAGAAAGGGCATAATTCAAAAAGTAAATGAACCAACAGAATGGCTTAGTAATTTGGCAATCATAGAGAAACCTGATAAAATATTAAGATTGTGTTTAGACCCGCTAGAGTTGAATAAAGATGTATAGAATGAAATATATTTGATTCATAACATAGATGAAATATCAAGCAAATTAAAGAATAAAAAATAATTTTCAGTAAAAGATAGATTTTATCAATTACAGTTAGATGAAGAATCAAGTAAAATATGTTCATTAAGTACACCCGTAGGTAGCTACAGATTTTGTAGGATGCCCAAATTGAGCTCCAGAATTGTTTAAAAAATAAATCAAAAATATTTTGGGGATATTGAGGAAGTGATAGTATTCATTGATTATATTTTGATTGCGGCAAAATCAAAGAACATGATAAAATATACTACAGGAAGTTGAAGAAAGTGCAAAAAAACATAATATTAAATTTAATAAATCAAAACTTCAATTTAAAATTCATCAGTAAAATATTTAGGATATATATTTAATACAGAAGGAATGGCAATAGATAATTATAAGATACAAGCTACAAAAGAATCCATAAAAACAAAAAGAAGAAGTATATTAGGTATGATAGGATATTTGCGCAGTTATATTCCTAATTTGTCAGAACTAACATCTGGATTAAGGCAGCTATTAAAGAAAGACACTCATTACGAATGATTAGAAAGATATACTTTAGAATTAAATAATATAAAAAATAAAATTATTAATGCACCAGTATTAGGTATGTTCGATGAAGAGAAAAATGTAACTATTCAGACAGATGCATCCAAAAATGGATTAGCATAACATACCGGAGGCCCCATTAAAAAAATTAGCTGCGGATATTTGTGATTTTGGTGGAGAAGTTTATTTAGTAGTAATTGACTAGTTTTCCAAGTAGATAGAACTAATTAAATTAAAAGGAAAAATGGCAGGCGATATAATCGTGGCATTTAAAAGAATTTTCTCATGTCATGGGGTTCCTATAGAGATAGTAGCTGATAACATGCCATTTGGATCGTATGAATGTGCTACATTTGCTAAAGAATGGGACTCAAATTTATTTTAACTGGTCCTCATCATCATCAATAAAACGGATTACATTTAAAAGCACATCAGCAATGTGGCGATAACGTAATTAATGCACTTTCAACGGAATTTGTAGCTCTTTAAACCTAACGAAACTATCGATCTCGCTAGAAAAACCGAAGCTAAGAGATAATATTCTAATACTAGTGAGGATGCAATTGTTTAATACTACTTGAAGTTTTGTTGTTAAACAGTTTCTAACCCAGACGATACACAATAAAAGTGAAAGACTATCTTCTAAAAGTCACCCGGAGCAATAATTCTTTATAGATACTAGGTTGGTGATAGCCTGTTTTCCACGAGCCAATTACATGCCTTGTCTTAAGGCTTTCAATATCATATTATAAAAAACATATTGATTGCTGCCATTTACGCATACATAGCATGAATATTGGGTGAAACGTCTATTGTAGTTTTGTCATCGCCAAAGTTAGTTCGCCTATAATTAAATGAAATTTCCATAATCATGCCTTCCAATACCTCCAGATCAATTGCAGAAACTCGGCATTGAAGCATTAAAGCGGTAATCAAAATATCTGCATTATTCATTCAGTTTAATGCGGTGAAATAAAGAAGAAAAAATACCACATTGCAATAACAACACACATATCTCTAATATAAAGTTGCTCTTGCATTTATTTACAAAAATACATTTCGAATGAACCTAGATCGCAGCGGAGAAAGTGCTTCGAAAATTTATTTAATCGCATGCAAAATTAATTTTCAAGAAGAATATTTTGATAATTAGTGAACCTTTGTACGACTATTAATTTCTTGTTTGTTCTATATTCCAGAAATATGAACGGCAACCCTCGTATAGTTTCAGCCCAAATAATAAATAGTATAAGTGTAGCATAGTTGATACTGGCTGCGATCTAAAAGAGCCTATTATTAATTAAATATATTGTGAAGCTTATTTATGTATATTCATATAGATATAAATAACATTGGAAATAACCTCGTGGTAATAACTTTCAATGAAATTAATTCCTGGTATCCGCAATTAAAAATATATTTACCAATATTATAATGGCCCTATATCAGAGCATATTTGCAGATAGGTATAACGAAAAACAGCACATGAATATATTAATTTCTCGAAAATATTTAAAAATATGTAATTCGAATATTTGAAACCTTTTAACATTTCCTAATTTAAATATAGTAGTATTAACACACGTGTCCAAAATGCCGAATTTAATTCTATAGAAATAGTAAACTATCGCCATATAATCTTTATTTCTCTTCTATATAAGTTATTTGAAACGTTATTAAAAACTAAAATTTGTCCACAAATCTCTCTCCACATTCTTTTATACAATTTCGATTCTCTTCAATACTATTCACTTTATGAATTTGACTTTAGTATGGCATTATGATTTTTTGTACATAATCAGCCACATCTTTTGAATTAAAAATTTTAAACAACTATTTTTGTTACTCGAAAGATAGTACTTAAGGATAACCCTTAACTATATTTATTTATAATGTTTTCTCTAAA
This sequence comes from Ontholestes murinus, assembly GCA_963969525.1. Lineage (NCBI taxonomy): Eukaryota > Metazoa > Arthropoda > Insecta > Coleoptera > Staphylinidae > Ontholestes > Ontholestes murinus. The sequence goes on from OZ018387.1 coordinate 83,178,045, forward strand.
CTATCTATAAGAATCTATATGTATGCCTCATGATACAACTATATTAAAAAATAAATAATTGTCATATATTAATTTTTATAATTCGATTTGACGATCTAAATGCGAGGCACTCTACAAAAAATACAGAAATAGCGAACAACAGACCACATGCATATATCCAAATGATCGCCAGCAAATGTTCAACTCGAACTACCAAAAAGTTAAAGAAAACATTTCTTGATCCAAACTTCGTAATTAATCCAGATTCGTGATGCCTTACGATAAGTTGATTGATTCTTATCGTAAACGGAGAATTTTTGTTGAGAATCATTACGCACCACGCTACATACTCCCAATCAATAATGTAGACATTATTTATGCTAAGACCGTGAAGAAAATATTGGCTGTAACGTGCGTCTAAAAAAAGAAAGGACTCGCCTCTGTTAAATTTATCGATATTTTCTTGGTTAAACTTTAAATTTTTTTCAGCACGCTTGGAGATCATATTGTGGAACCAGTCGGTTCAGTTATGAGAGTGAGTTTGGAAGCCGCTAGTTCTTCAACTGTTCTAGTAGTTCCCGGTAGGTACATATATGATGTTAGAAGGGATTGATAGCTACTGATCATAATAAATACAAAGAAAATCCAAAGCAAATAAAAAATGCGTAGTAGATTGCTATTCGATTTTCAATGATGTGATGTTATAAATGTAGCAAATATTATAAAATTACTTTCCCCTAAAGATATTATCATTTCTCTTTGCATACGTAGGTTCCAAAATGGCATTATGATTATAAAAGTAACGCCAAGTAAAAGCCAAACTTAAATATTAAAAATTTTAATGAAATTTTTCCAAATTGCAAAAGGTTTAGCCAAAGGAACGTGATATTTCACTTCCAATATGATAATTGGATATGACATGTCAAAATCTTGTGGATTACTTGTAGACATGGATATTAGTACAGCTTCAGCATTTCTATTATACAGTTCATCAACGGCGCCTAAATATTTTCCATCAGGTTGTTTTAGAAGCATGCTTTGGGCTACCCCATTAACATTTACCGCACCTGATGTATAATTATGATCCATTCCAACAATTGCCAAATGTAACAACTTGCTTATTTGATTTGTTATTATTACACCAATTCCTTCGTTAGAACTATACAGTCCCTGAAGGACGAAATCCAACAACGGTAAAGCAAATACACGCAATTCGCAGTTATTAAAATGTTTAATTTTTAAATCATTTGATAAATGTTTCGGATCTTCCGTTAGACAATTAAATAAGAATTCAGGATGAAAGTTTTTACATCCACTATACGTTATTGGATGGTAAGTGTACACATTAAAATCTTGAACAATGATAATGTTTATCAGATATTTTTTCAAGAGCGCCTTGAGAATGTCTGTAATATTTCCGTCATCTAGTAATATTAAAAGTATTGTTTTGGATGGATCAAAAATGGTTTCTGTTTGAGCAAAATTTAAAATTTCTGCAAAATCTGCATGCCTAGCTTCAATCATATAATAATTAGGTTTTAATTTATGCATGAAGTTAATATAATATTTATTAGTATTATATAAAATATTTACTAAATTATTATTCTGATAATTGTAGTGATCTTTGTAAACGTGGATTATATCCGTCGCATTTGTAAAATTGATTATCTTATCAACACACTTTTTGAGATTATGTTGATGTTCAGTGTCTTCAACCGAATTCACCAGTTTTTCTATAATTTTTTCATTCAAGTGAATGATTGAAGTGGTGAAAAAAATAGTAATGACTATACATTTATAATAGTATCATTATTGCTTTAACTATTAACACATTGCTCCATTTAATTATTTTATCATTTATTATCATTTATATGTATATTATTGGGAGATCAGTAAAATATTGAAAGGATAATTATCTACTATTATTTGGTTGCTGTAGCGATTATACTAAAATTTATTGTTCTTGTATTCTCTAATTACATGCATAATTAACATATAGCGATTTAATTATCCATTCATTTATTCATGCGGTCAAATCGTAATTTAGGACAAGTGTATTTAACGAACAATGTATATAGTAGAGCCGTCGAGAGCTGAGTGTGACTCATGCATTTTTGTACTAAGAATAGTATAGCAATTAATATTTTATTATCATCCTAGGGTGACCGGTACAGAATGAATTGAAAGATGAATCGTGTGTTTGCATGTTAAATAATACGAAATATCAAACTTACATCTTAGCTCGCGCTTGCGCATGTAAATCATCGTTTTGACATAAACATAATCGTGTTTATATTTCTCTCATATGTATTTATGACATTCAAGAACTTTTAAATTTACCGCATCAGCGTGGTTTCAAATTTGGTTGTGGACATACGTTTACCTTAAACTTGATTCTTACAATATAAAGCGATGAGTTACGGTCAGCTCTCGACGGCCCGACTATATAAGTAGGTTATCCCATCAAATGTTTATTTTATACTGTTGTTGTTGATCGTAAATTTGCCTTAGGATGATAATACGATGTTCTAAATTAAGAAAATTTTTATATTCCAAAGATAGTAGTTCACAAGGGAATGGACATGCATGAATCACATATATTATGTTATCCCGTTTTTTAAACTTCCCCGTTTTTATTCAAACCTGATTGTTATCAAATATTTTTTCAACCATTCAAATATATAAGAATCATTAAATTTATTGTTATAGTAATAGAAACAAAAAGGATGTAATAAAAAAAATTCAAATTTAATTAGTTAAATATTTTTGCCCTTCTCTTTTGCATTTACTTTGTAGTATGTGCTTAATAATTAACTACCAAAATACTGATTGCCTAAGACGATTTCCCCAAAACACCCACAACTACTATATTTGGATTATTCAAAGTCATTCACTATGACGAATAAGAATTGGTAAGCATTTGACATATATATGAACTTGCTCAAAAGTTGTTCAAAAGTAGATTTTTTTACAATGACAGCTTTGATAAAAGCTTATTATCAAATCAGATCGCCAAATGGTATATGAAAAATAGTTGTATGGACTACTCAAATTTCTGCTCAAAACTATAAAATACTGCATCTGCAGAAAAATAATTTAAGGAATTGTCAAAATCGGAAATTATACTCGTATACGAGGGTAGATTGGAAAGTTTCCGGAATGGGCAAGAAAACGCATTAATTACAGGTTTTTATTTTTATTTTTCAACATAGTACCCTTGCAGGGCGATACACTTTTCCCAGCGGTGCTCCAACTTTTTTAAGCCTTCAGAAAAATATGATTTCGGGAACTCTGCAAATTAAGCTTTAGTAGCGTCGATGACCTCCTCATTTGACGTAAAGCGTTTGCCTCCGAGCCAAGTCTTCATGTTTGTGAATAAAAAGAAGTCGCACGGGGCCAGGTCTGGTCGTAGCCCAATTCAACCCATTTAGCATTGGCGATTCGGGTTGAATGGGCCGGCGCGTTGTCGTGGTGGAAGAGCACTTTCTTCCGCTGCAAATGAGGCCGTTTCTCCTTCAATATGCCGTTAAATTGATCCAATAAATCGCTGTAGTATTGTCCCATGATAGTTCTTCCCTTCTGCAAAAAGTCGATGTGTATCACCTTGCGAATCCCAAAAAACGGTGGCCAGACCTTTCCAGTCGATGGGACAGTCTTTGCCTTCTTCGGAGCAGATTCGCCTGGAGAAATCCATTGTTTCGACTGCTACTTGGTTTCTGGTGTGTAGTGGTGGATTCATGTTTCGTCCACGGTCACGAATCGGCGAAAAAAGTCCGTTGGATTACGCTTTAATAAGGCCAAACACTCTTTCGAAGTGGTCACACGATTTCGCTTGTTGTCCATAGTCGGCAAACGCGGCACCCATCGCGCCGACAGCTTCCTCATGCCCAAATGTTCGTGCACGATATTTTGCACACGTTCATATGAGATGCCCGTGGTCTCTACTATTTCGCGCAACTTCACTCGTCGATCGGCTAACACGAGATCATGGACTTTGTCGACCATTTCTTCATTTGTGGCCGTTTTTGGACGTCCACTGCGTGTTCATCCTTGGTGCTCGTACGGCCACGTTTGAACTCGCTCACCTAGAAACTAATAGTCGAAAATGAAGGTGTGGATATAGCATGAACTTTCTGCAAAATATCTCGTATCTCCGTCGCTTTTTTCCCATCCATCCAGAAATGTTTGTTGACTGCACGAAATTCGTTTTTATTCATTTTTGCAAAAGTGCCTGACTTGCTTCACAAGATATCCTAGTAAACAAAAACGGAACGACGCACGTGTCTGAAAATTTGACAGCTTACCTAAAATAGGTTAGCCTTGACAACCATCATAACAATTTCACGATACGCGCGCCGTCTCTTGCCCATTCCGGAAACTGTTCAATCTACCCTCGTACATACATTTAATGTCCACACGTCACATTGTTAAAATTATTATTCAAGATAAATTCTGAAAGTAGATAATAATTCTTTAAAAGGAGATATTTTTTCAAATTTATTTTAAAACTGTTAAAATTTTCCGATTTCCTTGTATGATAGTTATGTATATCACCGTTTCTACAAAATTTATTGTTATTTTTATGTACATATAAAGCACACTTATAAATGTACAAACCTGTAATAGTGAGGATAGTTTTGCTTTTAAAAATATCACGACAGGATTCTGTTCGTTTTTTATTATATATTAATCTTAATAATCTTTTTTGGAGGACCAATACTCTTTTTAAGTTGTTGGCATTGGAATTTCCCCATACAAGAATATTATATACCAAATATGGATAAGCTATTGAATAATATATGTTCAAGAGAATTCGTATCCAAGATTTTTTTAAGTTTTAATATGGCAAAATATGCACTGCCTAACTTTGTACATACATAGTTTGCTGATTTCAGGACAGTGTTTCGTCAACAAAACCGAGAAATTTGGTGCAGTTATCTGTACTCATATTTCTATTTGATGGAGGCTTTCTATTATAAAAATGTATGTTGACGGTTTTGTCAGCGTTTAACATCATTGTATTGGAGTTGCACCATTTTATAATTTCTCTGTTTGTTGATTCGATCTTAGAAGCTAATTCATCCTCAGTAAATGCATTAATAATTATTGTCGTGTCGTCAGCAAAATTGATTACACATCCATGAGACATATGACTACTTAGATCATTTAAGAACAACAAAAAGATTAAAGGACCTAAGGTGGGACCCTGCACAATTCCATTTCGTACACAATACGTTTTTGATTTTGATTTCTGCACTTGCACATATAGCTGCCTGTCCAAAAGGAACGACACAATTAGTTGTAATGTCATCCCTCGAATTCCCTGCGCGTACAGTGTATGTTGCACAAAGTCTACACTTATCGTATCGAACACACGAGAAAAATCGTAAAACAAACCAGCCACACACTTTCCTGTATCGATGCTCCTACTAATCGCTTTTACGAGTGCCACTGATGCTGTTTAAGTCGATTTCTGTGTTCGAAATCCATATTGATTTTCTCGTAAAATTCCAAAGACGGTTTGCAATTGCTTTTTCAAATATTTTTGAAAACGTGTTGAGTATTGTCACTGGTCGATAATTGTCCATTTATTTATCCGAGCCCTTTTTGTATATTGGAACCACTTTAGAAAGTTTTAACATTTCCAAAAATGTTCCGATTTTAATTGCCATGTTTATTAAATAACATAATGGGTGGCATATTTCATTTGCTACGGCTTTAATCACTTTCGCTGATATTTCGTCGGAACCGGCACTGTTTTTATTTTGTAGTGAATTTATTAGACGGAGCACTTCTTGAGGTGTTACAGGTTCTAAAAATATCGAATGCGAGTTCAAAGGCATTGTTGTGTATACTTGCGACATATTTTTGCCAAAATGATTTGAAAGTTTAATATTTGTTACTAATGAAAAATATTCTCCAACATTTCAGCGACTTCGTTTGGATTTTTGATGGTATGCCCATGAATATTCTTTATATTGATAGGTTTTTGAGTGTCTTTAGTTTTGCCTATTTCTTCGTTGACTATATTCCATATTTGTTTTTGCTTATTTTGTGCAGTTCCAATAATATTACTGAAGTAACGTTGTCGTGTTTCTTTTATTAACGTTTTATGAACCTTTTTAGCCTTATTATACTAAGTCCGTCGGTTTTCCAAATTGGTATTTCTCATCACATAGTGCATATTTCTCAGATTTATACTGGAAAGACGAACCTCTTCATTTATCTATGATTTATTTATCGTTTTTAATTTTACCTCTCTTAGTGGACATGAACAGTTAAAATTGAATATGAATTCCTCGTGAAATCGATTAAATGCTGTGTCTATATCGTCTGCATGTATAAAGTTCCAATTTAGCTGTTGTAATCGGTATCTGAGTCTTCTACGCTTGATTGGTTTTAGTGTAAGTGTGTTTGTTTTACTATTTGCAGTTATATTTGCCTTTAGAATTTGCGCATGATGATCTGATAGACCAAAATTACCATTTAAGCATTTGAAATCAAAATTTGCCACCATATAGTCGATTTGCGTTTCTGACCATCCTATATCTTGCTTCTGTATTCTTGTAGGTTCTGTGATTTTATTGCACAGAATATTTTAATGTTATTACAGTTTTGTCTTTCATTAGTAGTATGGTCAAGATTTGGATTTTGTTTTTTGTTTTGTTTGTTAATATTTTATAATGGGTGTCATTTCGTATGTATATTGCAATACCTTCTCCTCTTGTATCTCTTGAATTATATTCTGCGTTATAGTTTTTTAGACTGTATAGTTGTTTGTTCATAGGTGATAGCCATGTTTTCGTGATTGCTATTATTTTTGGGTTATTGCGCGTAGTTGGTAGTAATTCCATTTTTATTGTAATTCATATGATTTTAAGTTTTTTTTTTTGTTTAGCTGTCTGTTTAATTCAGATTATCAAGATCGGAATGTGTTTTAATTTTAATTTTATTGCTAGTGTCAGTTTTTCTGATGTATATGTATCCATCTTTATTCCACAGATGCTTGTAATTGTATTTTTTCCTCACTTCTTTCGCTTTGTAGAAAAGTGTGTTTGTGAGTGGAGTAAGTTGTTCATTCAGGTATATTTCACTATTTTTACCTTTCAGAGTGCATTTTTTGGTCGTTATAGATCCTATTACTTTTCCAACTAATAATAATACATTTTATAATTTTCGAAAAGCAAACTATCCTGCTCTATATGATGCTTTAGCAACCACAAACTGGACATTTCTAGAATCTATTACAGATATTAATTAAGAAGTGAAAGCATTTTACAACAACTTATATGACATTCTTGATTCTTGTGTTCTCATACATTCCCGTCGAAAATCTGCGTCCTTCCCTAGGTTTACCAGAAACATTATAACGATCTTAAACTTAAAAATTACTATCGCTGAAAGTGGAAGACTAGTAATTCATCTTTTTACTACAACTAATTTACACGGTTACGCCGACAAACAAAAGATAAAATTTCTACAGCCTATATTAATTATCTCTCACTAATCGAACAAAATATTGAAATCAATCCAAAGCAGCTCTTGAATTTTATCCAATCTAAAAATGGTTCCACCAGAATTCCATGTATACTTAGAAACAATAATATGGAATATGATAAACGTGCCGATATTGTAAACAGATATGCAGACTATTTTTTTAGAGTCTATTTACCTAGTTAATTTAATGTTAATCTAGAGGCGACTACAAATAATATCACTCATGATATTTCTTTGGTGACCGAGGTTGACATTATTAGGGGCATTAATAAACTTAAAAATAATGGTACTAGTGGTGATGACCAAATTTCAAGCTTTATAATACGAGTTTATAAACAATTTTTCCTTAAACCCTTACTAATAATATTCAACCTGTTAATTAAAACGTGTACATTTCCAGATGTCTGGAAACGTGCACGTATAAGTCTAGTACCTACAAATCTTGTCAAACTTTGCAAAGGTCTTTGAACACGCTGTACACAATGATCTATTTGCTTGCGTTAAAACATTAATCTCACCACAACAGTATGGGTTTATGCCGGGTCGGTCAACTGTAACAAATATGGCAACTATAACATAATTCATTAGTGATGCTATTGAGAACAGTGGTTAGGTGTATGTGATCTATACAGATCATTTCATTCCCAAGCTTTGGGTTTGAAACTCATATTATTAAATTTTTGAATTCTTACCTTAAAAATCAGGTAAATTATGTATTTTATAACGCCTATAAATTATTTGAATTTGTATCTACATCGGGTGTACCGAAAATATTGGACCTCTTTTGTTTGTGATGTTAATTAATTATCTTCTTATCTCCACCTCGTGTAATGTATTAGCATATGCAGATGACATAAAAATATTTGCTAATATTAATAGGCCAAAACAATCTTGATTTAATTTCTACATGGTGCTGCAAAAATAAACTAAAATTAAATGTTAATAAGTGCGCTTCAGTTATCTACGGCTGTGTGATACGTATTAACTCTTATTATATTATACAGGCATTTCCACTGCAGAAGCTCACTGATGTTCAGGATATTGGGGTAAAATTCGATCGTCAAATCACTTTTTCGCAACATATATACTCTATAAATTTTGATATTTTTTGCCAATTTCTAATAAACTATTTGAGTTACATTAAATTTATATGACAAATAATTGTAGAGAATTGAAAAGCAAACAAATTATTAAGAATAGCCTTTTTGCATAAACCTCATTGTTTTCAAGAAAAATATAGGGAAAGTACTATGATGGCCACATCACCATTATTGAACGGATAGAGAGACGATTCTTAAAATTGTTTCATATAAAATTGATGTTATTTATTCCGAGCAAGGTGTGGATAATACATATCTTCTCAGCCAGTTTGATCTTGAATCTTTATCCACTCGCAGGAACCAAAATAGCGCAAAATTGTCGAAAACGCTTATACATGGCACGGTTGATTGTTCCGATCTCCTATCAAGAGTTAATTTTAGTGTACCTAGAATTTCTTCTCGTCAATGTAATACCTTCCATGTCCCTCTTCAGTCAAATACATTGTACAAATCTCCAATGTTCCATATGTGTAGAAATGCCGACAAAGTGTATTTAGATATATTTAAATAATTATTTTTCTTTTCTTTCTTTGTATTTTCAATTTTAGTATTTTGTTAATTCATTATTATACATTCTTAAGATTATTAATTGTTAGATTTTAAGTATATTTCATAGCATATATAGTTATATTGTCCTGTAATTGCTGACTGGCAGTAAAGTTTATTATTATTATTATTAGAACATTTACTTTGTTCCTTATTAATGAGCATTCAGAAATAGAATATTTAAGATGTGATTATTTTGGCCCTTGCCCGTTGAAAAAAAATATTAACACAAACGTTGACGAGTGGTTACACATCTGGATTTTTTAAATCTTCAAATTGAGGGATTGAACTGAAATTTTGAAAGAAGAATATTCGACGTGTTTTGTTTTGACGTTAGCTGTTCGCATTTAATATCGGCGAATTTTTTACTTTTAAGGTAGTTTATTAATTGTTCTGAGGTTAATTTAGGATCCAGTCGAAACACATGCAAGTGTAGCTGTTCCACAAATCGCAGTCAGTCAATTGTTTCAGTCTGGTTTTCATTATTACTGTAGTCCATTCCATTGTATTAACCTTACCCTCTATTAACCTTACCCTCGGCGGTGGTTAACTGGGAATTAAATAAAACCTTAACATTTTTTAACATACTATTGATGATTATCCATTGCTATACTTCGATCAAATATGCCCCATGATACAACTATATTTTACAAGGTCGTATAAAGCCAAACAAATTCAAAATTAAATAATTGTCATACACGAATTTTTATAATTCAATTTGACGATCTAAATGCGAGGCACTCTACAAAAAATACAAAAATAGCAAACAACACACCACCTGCATAAATCCAAATGATCGCCAGCAAATGTTCAACATGAACTACCAAAAAATCAGGTTGAGCGTTTTGCTTTATATTAAAAAAAACATTTCTTGATCCAAACTTCGTAATTAATCCAGATTCGTGATGTCTTACGATAAGTTGATTTATTCGTGTCGTGAACGGAGAATTTTTGTTGAGAATCATTACGCACCACGATATATCAACCCAATTGATAATGTAGGCATTATTTATGCTAAGACCGCGAAGCGAATTTTGAGTGTAACGTTCGTCTAAAAAAAGAAAGGACTCGCCTCTGTTAAATTTTTCGATATTTTCTTGGTTAAACTTTAAAATTTTTACAGCACGCTTAGAGATCAAATTGTGGTGCGGGTTTGGATTAACACGAAGTACGTAAACACCAGTCGGTTCAGTGATGAGAGTGAGTTTGGAAGCTGCTAGTTCTTCAACTGTACTAATTTGTTTGGATGTTCCCGGTAGGTACATATATGATGTTAGAAGGGATTGATAGCTGCTGATCACAATAAATACAAAGAAAATCCAAAGCAAATAAAAAATACGCAGTAGATTGCTATTCGGTTTCCAAGGATGTGATGTTATAAATGTAGCAAATATTATAAAACTACTTTCCTCTAAAGATATTATCGTTTCTCTTTGCATAAGTATATACCAAAATGGCATTATGATTATAAAGGTAACACCAAGCAAAATCCAAACATCGATATTGAAAATTTTAAAGATATTTTTCCAAATTGCAAATGGTTTAGCCAAAGGAACGTAATATTTCACTTCAAATATAATAATTGGATATGAGATGTCAAAATCGTGTAGACTACTTGTAGATATGGACAATAGTACAGCTTCAGCATTTCTATTATACAGTTCATTAACAGCGCCTAAATATTTTCCATCAGGTTGTTTTAGAAGCATGCTTTGGGCTACCCCATTAACATTTACCGCAGCTGATGTATAATTATGATCCATTCCAACAATTTCCAAATTTAACAACTTGCTTATTTGATTTGTTATTATTACACCAATCCCTTCGTTAGAATTATAGGGTCCCTGAAGGACAAAATCAATCAATGGTAAAGCAAATACACGTAATTCGCAGTTATTAAAATGTTTAACATTTAAATCAATTAATAAATGTTTCGGATCTTCCAACAGACAATTAAATAAGAACTCAGGATGAAAGTTTTTACATCCTCTATACGTTATTGGATGGTAAGTGTACACTTTAAAATCTTGAACAATGATAATGTTTATAACATATTTTTTCCAGAGCGTCTTGAGAACTTCTGTAATGTTTCCATCATCTAGTAATATTATAAGTGTTGTTTTGGATGGATCAAAAATGGTTTCTGTGTGAGCGAAATTTAAAATTTCTGCAAAATCTTTATACTTAGCTTCAATTATATTATAAATAGGTTTTAATTTATGTATGAAGTTAATAAAATATTTATTTGTGTTATATAAAGTATGCACTAACTTATTGTTCTGATAATTGTAGTGATCTTTGTAAACGTGAATTATATCCGTCGCATTTGTAAAATTAATTATCACATCAACACACTTTTTGAGATTATGCTGATGTTCAGTACCTTCATCCGAATTCAAGAACATACCCGTAATTTTTTCATTCGAGTAAATGATTGAAGTGGCGAAAAACATATTAAAGGCTATACATTTATACAAATCTAATTGTAGCATTATTGCTTTAGCTATTGACTCTTTGCTCTATTATTATTTATTGAGTTATTGAGAAATCAGTAAATTATTGAAAGGATAATTTTCCAATAATTATTTTATTGCTAAAGCTATTATACTAAAATTTATTGTTCTTGTAATCCCTGATTACAGGTATTAAACGTATTGATTAAACATTAAGCGATATAATTACCCCTGCATTTATTCATACGCAAATCGGAATTTATTAAAAGTCTATAAAACGAACAATATATAAATAGGTTTTTACATCAAATGTTAATTAATAGTATTGTTGTAGATCATAAATTTAAGAGAAAACGATGCTCTAAATTAGGATAATTATTATCTTCCAAAGATAGTAGATTAAAAGTGGATGGAAATGAATTAATCACATATATTATGTCATCCCGTTTTTGAGACTTCGGCTTCTTATCAAAGAACGTTTTATAAATTAAAAAATACAAGAAAACAAATATTTCATATCTAGTAATCAACTAAACCTCATCGATATAAAAAGCTCTGATCTAAAAAGGGGCATTTTTTATTCAAACCTGTTTTTTTATCAAATATTTTATTAACTATTCAAATATACAAGAGTTATCAAATTTAATGTATATTGAGTAACACACCGGTATTCCTTAGGGCGTTTAATTAGGTGATTCGTTACCTTCTCACACACTACCAACGGATCTTCAATGTAGGCCTGGCAGCTCTTGTTGGAGTTGAAGTTTTTATTGAACTTGGAGTTTTAACATTTCTGTAGCAGCTGTCATATTTAAACATTCGAAAATAGGTGGTTTGCTTATTCAATAAAGTTGTGATAAAATTTAGGACATATTGACAAACCTAATTGAAAAGTTTAATACATATCCTTAGCTGCTAACGAGTTCCGTATTGGGTAATTAGATATTTCTCAGAGATACTTATCCAATTGTCTTGTTCTATCGGAATTTACTATGTACTCCAGATAAGTAATAGATATATTTTTAAATGAACACTGAACTACGTTTAATCAAAGATTATTATAGTCTAGACGTTTGAAGGCAATTGAAAAATATATGTGGTGGTTTTGGAGTATACTACGTTATTATCAATTTCGGATCACACCACAAAAACTTTTTGAGAAGTGTAATGCAAATGTAGTTTTTAGTTAAAACGGTATTACTTTGATAAATTAATAATGGCCGAATTGACTTTCTCTTCCATAAAATCTTAACATCTTTCTGAAATACCGAAATATGAGTCAATTCTTAGACGTTATTTTCCTATAGCCAATATAGAATCGAATATCTCCCTTTTTCTTTTAAACTATCATATTCAAGTATGTTTTGCTGGTTTTAGGCACAACTATCTCCTAGGCGGAAACTCTTTCACTTGTATGTCAATTTCTTGTCTACGAAGAATGGTTCGTATAATTCTATTTGATGAATTATATGTGATGTACTCCACACAAAATACAACAGTGGAAACTAGAATACCAAACGCATATATCCAAATGATCGCTACCAAATGTTCAATTCGAACCACCATAAAGTCAAGTTGCGCATCGTACTTAATGTTAAAGAAAATATTTCTCATTCCAAACTTTGTTATTAACCCAGATTCATGATGCCTTATAATTAATTGGTTCATTCTTCTTGTAAACGGAGAGTTTTTGTCGAGAAGAATTACACACCATGCTATGTGCACCCAATCGATAATATAGACATTGTTTATGTTAAGACCTTGAAGAGCGTGTTCGTTGTATTCTTCAGCTAAAAATAAAAATGACTCTCCTCGGTTAAATTTGTCAATGTTTTTCTGATTAAACGTTAGATTTTTTACGGCACGTTTCGATATCCTGTTACCGTACGGATTGGGAATAACCCGAAGGGCGTAAAGGCCGGGCGGTTCTGTGATGAGGGTAAGCTCGGAATCTGCTAATTCTTTAATAGTTGTTATTTGTTTTGATGTCCCTGGTAAGTACATAAATGATGTTAGTAGGGATTGATAACTACTAATTATGATAAACACAAAGAATATCCAAATTAGATAAAACATACGCAGTAGATTGCTATTTGGTTTCCAAGAATGTGAAGTTATAAACGTGGCGAATACGATAAAACTACTTTCCCTGAAAGATATTATCATTTCCTTTTGCATTAGAATGTACCACATTGGGATAATAGTTACAAATGAGACACCGATCAAAATCCAAACATCAAAATTAAAAATTTTAAAAATATTCTTCCAAATTGCAAAAGGTTTAGCCAAAGGAACATAGTATTTCACTTGAAGTACGATAATTGGATACGAAATATCAAAATCGTTTGTATAACTTGTAGACATAGTTATTAGCACAGCATCGATATTTTGATTATACAATTCACCAACAGCGCCTAAATACTTTCCATCGGGTTGTTTTAAGAGCATGCTTTGGGCCACTCCATTAACGTTAATCGTTAATGAAGTATAGTTATGGTTTATTGCAACAATAGTCAAATTTAATAATTTACTTATTCGCTTCGTTATTATTACACCGATTCCCTGATTTGAATCAAATGGGCTCTGAAGTACAAAATCAAATAATGCTAAGGCTATTACACGTAATTGGCAGTTATTAAAATGTTTAACATTTAAATCATTAGGAAAATGTTTCGGATCTTCTATCAGGCAATTAAATAAGAATTCGGGATGCAAGTCTTTGCACCCACCATGCATTATTGGATAGTAGGTGTATACATTGAAATTATGTACAATAATGATGTTTATGACGTACTTTTTCCATAGTGTCGTGAGTATTTCTGTAATGTTTCCATCATCTAGTAATATTAAAAGCGTTGTTTTAGTTTGATCGAAAACAGTTTCTTTGTGTGCCAGATTTAATATATCTTCAAAATTTGAATGTGTAGCTTCCATAATATAATAATTTGATTTTATTTGATGCTTAAAATTAAAAAAATAATTTTCAGTATTAAATAGAATATTTATTGATTTTTTGTTTTGATAATGCTGACGGTTTTTGTAAACATATACTATATCGGTTGCATTTGTAAATTTAATTATTTTATCAATACATGTATTAAAATTATGGTGATTTTCTGTGTCTTCGCTCGAAATAAAAAAATGTTCCTTCGAATAAGCGAAAAACATGACAAAGGTTATGCATTTATATAAATAGGGCGGTTGCATGTTTGCTTAGTTGTTTGGTCACTAACTCTGCGGCCTTACTTTACGGTTTTAGTATTTTCATTAATATTATCAATAATTTCCATATTGGGGCGATTGTAATAAATTATATCGCACTTGTAAGCTCTGAATATAAGTATGAATAATTAAATGTATTAATTAAATATGTAATCATTAATTTATTTTATGCGTAGAGAATGTAGGCTAATTGGACGAAGAATATTATATGAATAGTTTATAAATATTTTATTTTGTTCCATTATAAAATTGAAAAAAAAAATCGTTTAATTTTATATTATTTACAAAATGTACTTAACGTCGTTTATTAATGTCATTTTTGTCTAGTTCATTTATTTATTTATTATTTAGCGAACATAAATTGGTTCAAATTCTAAGAAAATAAAGAAATAATAAATGTAAAATTATAAATTATTGTTCAGTTGTTTAAATACTTAATAAAACACATGTTTTCGATATTCTTTGTGTTTGGATACTTTCAGCTTGCTCTTTAAAATATGCTCCCAAATAGTTTTTATACTTGTGTAATTTAGGGCTAAGCCAACCAACCAATTTTTGACTTTAAATATGCTTCTAAAAGCGTTTCCAATGCTGTGCTTTATAGAAGAGGAAGGATTTGAGTGGAAGAACATAATTTGTGATTGTGAACTCCGCCCGTGCTTTTTTCTTATGTCTCAATGTTGACAAATGGAAGCATTTGTCAACATTCCTAATCGGTTCTTTAGAAAAACGTATCAACGACCTCGCTGACATCGGCAATGACTTTCCACCTATTCAAAATTAATTATATTTACTTTCATAGCAATTCTTTTATAGATCTACAAGTTTTTGACGCTAACCCAAGCCTACTGCCATCTATTCCATAATTTTACTCTACCTGACAATCTAGGTGTTAACCGAGCACAAACAAAGCTTCCATAACTCCTTCCCTGCTCCTAACAGCATTTCTGACCTAATACTAAAATATCCCTACGTATTATTATTGTTTTCCTTGTTCTTATCGCCCAGTTATATCTCTGTACAGAAAAACGCGGAGTGATAATTCAGAAGATGAAGATTAATTAATGATATTTTCTAAGGAACTTATACCGTCCTGAGTTCATTACTGTCAGTAGGTAAATGGTCAACACTTTTAGCACCTTATATAATAGCATTGTTATGATTTTTTTATAAGAACTAGATTGCCAACTCGTTTTCCTCCATTTTCGTCGGGGTTGCAGCTGGTGTCCCTATCAGGAAATGGATGAGATGTTGTTAAAAGGATCTAATCTTCGGGGTTTTTAGTTAAGGATGTTAGAGGACGAGAATTTAAAATAACATCAACTTGACAAGTTATTGTAAAGAATTCTTCATATGTATATTTGTATTGATAGTACAAATGATGTGTTTGCGGTGAAGTTTTACCAATCGTGGGAAGAGGATATTCCAACAAAGTGTGGTGAACGGGGTGGTATAATGTGCCACTTGATATCTTCACCAGCAAGCGCGTCTCTATTTTTTCTGACTTCTGACTCTAACTCGAGAAGCACTCGATGCAATTCGTTCTTAGCTCCATCAACATTAGTCGCATTATCAGAGTTTCTCTGAGTAGGCCTACCTAGTCGGGCAATAAACCGCTTAATAAAGGCACTTGTGGTAAGATCGCATCTGACCTCTATGTAAACAACCTTACTAACAAAGCATACGAATAGTGCTAAATATTTTATATGTTTTGCGCCTCGACCTCATTTGATCTTGATTGCATAATCCACGCCGCTAATCTGAAATAGGTACGTCGGATTTGCTCTGGATAGGTTTACCGCGGACAAGCCAGAAACGCACTCTAATAGAACTTAGAAGTGGTTGAGAGCCAACATGGTCGAGTCTAATACGCTCGAATCGAAATAAAAGCTCAGCAAAGTAGTGTGTCGCAGTTATAATGATTGGATGTCGCTGACCATACGCAGATTGGAGACAGCCACCAACACGTTTTATTGATTTCTTGTCCAAGAATGGAGCCAGTTATGCAATAGAAGACTTCTTAGTAAATATGTTTTGGTCTTTCAATTCTTCGCGAAACATTTCTACTTGGGCAATTCTTATTAAATGTGATAGCGCATCTAATTTGGATGAACCGATACTACCACTGCGTCTTTCATGTGGAGCATGGGCTACATTGAACATAAATCAAAATACATATGCTGTTGCTCTCATCAATCTGTAATAATTAGAAAATCTATGTATGTCTATCAAAGATGGCTTTGTGGTTGCAGTGAATGCCTTTTGTACCAACTTTAACTCGGGCAGCTCGTCAACTTCACTTGATGGCTGCTTGGGCCATTGATCTGTGGTGAGGACCCTCCCACCATATTCTTAGATCATTTTAGATCCAAAGTATCTAAACCTCTGGACACTATTGTGCTGGATTGCTAAAAGTAGGAACGTATCGTCAGGAAGTCCGCTCTGTTAAATCTAGAATTTAAGTGATACGATTTGCTACGAAAGTCTTTAGCAATTCTACATTGGGATTAATCCGTGAAATTGTAATTTGTGAATCGGACCATAAGTTAATAGAGTTAAATGTTAACCATAAAGAACTTGTCACTTAATTTGTCAATCTAGCTAAGACTTAAGCCGCACAAAGCTCTAATCACAGGATCGTAGTAAACTTTAAAGGTGCTACCTTTGACTTTGTGCAAAATAATGGTACCTTGGTACCTGAGTCATTATTAATGTAAACACACGTCCCATAATGCAAAATCGTACAATTGTATTCTTCTCCAATGTATTATTAAAACCTATCTCGGAATTCAAATATTATTTAATACTTGCAATTGTTCGTCTAACGGAATCCATTTTTCTAATATGAAACTTGAATTCGAATCATCCCAATCGATTGCTTCTTTCCAAACCAACTGTAATAAAATCTTTGCTTTAACCGTACAAGGTCCTATTAGTCCCAAAGGGTCGAAAATCTGACTAATTTTAGAAATAATAGCTCATTTGGTTACCGCCTTATAATTATTTTGAGGCTGGTTGACACAGAATGGTAAACTGTCTTGACCAGAGTTCCAAACCAAACCTAAGGTCTTTGTATTTTGTTTTTCACCAATTTGGATCACCTTTCACACATCGCAACCCATTAATCCATCTAATATCTCCGGATTGTTTGAAATCAACTTCCTTCGTGTAAAACAACCTTTCATTAAGATTTGCAAGACTTGCTTACAAATTTCAATCGCTTCATCTTTATTATCACAACTTGATAGGAAATCATCCATTTGAAAGTCTTCGGCTATTAATCTAGAAAGTCCGCTAAATTTAGGTAATTCTATGCCTGATAGACTTGATTTCCGCTCGGACTGAGGCCTGGGTTTTCAATCAGCGCCGGTGATGAAGGTGCCTTTTGTACCCCTATGTTTTTTTATAATTACCTTTGCTTCGACAATTATCACATTTTAAAATTTCTTATAAGAAAGAAGTGCTCTAGTACGACATTACAAGAAGATGCAAAATATTCGCCAGATATGAATTCTCACTGGTCTCTCTCTATAGGATTATTTTATCCAGAAGACCAGAAGGGAAATTATTATTATAATAAATAATAATATAGACAATGTCAGCAATGATACTCGTGTTTTATACATGGTAAGTGTCATGTAATCGGTTTATTCAAATGTAATATACGTTGAAGGAGATTATTTTCAAACGAGCTTGTTTAGAACAGATGTTATATAATTAAATAAATTATATTTTTAAATGAGTAATTTTGGAGAGCATTCAGAACTGCCACCCATATCTAACCTTTTAGAAAAATCGACCTCATTGAGATCGCTGAATACTTCTCTTCCTACATTTTACTCTCTTACCTGGTTGCATTTCTTAACAACCTAGGTATTAACCCCGAACACAATCATTCATAAACTTCTTAAATTAAAATTATAATTCTTCTTCTCTGTCAACTGATTTACCATGCAAAAAACACTTTTTCTCACCAGTAGAATGATTAATAAGCAGATCAATTTATCGATGAGACCATTTAATAATAATAATAATAATAATAATAATAATAAACTTTATTGTCCGACAGGAAGAACCTAAATGGGACATCATCAAATACAGTAAACTTAAATAGATTAACTTAAATTAAATTAACATGGTTAATACTTACAGTTAAAACAGTAAGAAACTAATAAATTGTAAATTATTTCATTCTTGAACTAAGTGGTAATTTAAACATAAGGAGAAAAACAATTAAAAAAAACACTACATAAGTATACAATTAAGCGCCTATAAATATATCTTTATAAAATGCATTGGCGTTACGGCTCATGTGCACAATAGGGGCCTTCAGCAAAATGTTAGTAGATGCAGTTGGTATAAAAAAAGTAAGGGGTTGACGTGATGCTATACGGGGAACATTAAAATTAATCAAAGACAATAACTGGGGTGAATCTATAACATTGGTTATTAATTTAAATATAAATAGTCTGCTACTCCTATCTCTTCTCTCTGACAAGGAGGTACAATTGTGTGTTAACAATAAACTATTATAGTTCACAGTCTGATCAGGGTAGACACCGTTCATTTTAAAGCTTAGAAATTTAAGAAACCGCTTTTGTACTCGTTCGACGGCCCAGGAATTGCTGGCATAAAACGGATACCATATAAGTGAAGCAAACTCTAAACGACTGCGAACCAATGCAAAATATAAAACCATTATTGGGTTAGTATCATTGAAATACTTAGAGGTACGCATTAAAAAGCCAAGCATCCTTAAAGCAGAAGAACTTATGTTATTATGTGATCTAAGAATGTGAGGCGCGAGTCAAACAAAACTCCCAGATCTTTCATCCGTATATCACGTCGAAGCACTACGCTATCGATCATATAATCATAAGTAGCTGGGTGCAGCTTGCGTGTATAGGTGACAGCAACACATTTATTAATATTTAAAGAGGCTTATTAGTGCTGCACCAGGTTACAATTTTAGTTAAATTTTGTTGCAAATCGATGCAGTCTAATGAACTATTTATGTTTTTATATAACTTAAGGTCATCAGCGTATGCTTATACCGGGCATGATATGGATGTAATTAGGTCATCTATAAATAAATTAAACAGCAATGGACCCAAATTGGATCCCTGTGGTACACCTGAAGATGATACAAACTTGTGGGATTTAAATCCGTTAAAGTACACATAATTGGTCCGATTGTCCAGATACGATGCTAAAAATGTTACAAAATTCTCTGTCAGTCCAAATGCAGAAAGTTTAGCTAGCAATATTATATGATCAATAGTATCAAAGGCACGGGAGAAGTCTGTGTATATAACGTCTACTTGACTGCGATTGTCAAGAGCTTCACTAATATCCTGAGTTATTATTGCCAGGTTCGTTGTCGTTGACCGGCCTGCAAAGAATCCATGTTGCTGCTGTGCAATATAATTCTTAGTGTGATTATAGATTATTTGATAAATAAGATGTTCAAAATTTTTTGCGAAATTGGAGAGGATAGCAATGGGTCTATAATTTTCAATGTTACTAGGGTCCCCTCGTTTAAAAATTGGACTAATTACGGCCAGCTTCCAAACATCAGGAAAAGTCATTGTGTTTACAGACAGATTATATATAATCGACAATGGTTTCGCGAGTACGAATCTACAGTCTTTTATAACAAACATCGGGATTCGATCATCTCCACATATGTTTGAGGATTTTATGCGATTGATGCTTTTGATGACATCCGACTCCTGAATGGTTGGCATAACTAGGGATTCCCGATTCGAAAAAATCTCATGAGGTTTCAAAAAATCCTTTTGAGAAAAAACATTAGCATACGCATTAACGTTATCTTGTGGTGATGAATAAGAAGCATTTTCATCATGCAGCTGCCCAGGGATTCTAGATGTACCATTCCTCTGATGGATGTACTTCCACAAGTCTCTAGGATTCGTTTTGAGGTTAGTTTCGAGCCCTTGAATGTAAAGTTTGTACGCATCAGCAATTTGAATTTTTGTTAATCGTCTAAGTCGTTTAAATTCGTTATGAAAAAAAAATTGAACCTGTACGCTTCCATTTATGATGAAAGTGATTTTTTAACTTAATGTTACGTTTGATTTCAACGGAGAACCAAGGAGGATACTGTGCGCTATTAGAGTGTTTTGCTAATGGCACGGATTTATTAAAAATGTTATATAGTTTATCATAAAATGCATGACAAACCGCATTAATGTCGGCAAGTGTTTCAAGAAATGACCAATCTGTTTGAATTAAATCATCATATAGATTAAGGTAGTTGGCTTTCCTGAAATTATACCTTACATTATTGTTGACAGGAAAAGGGCTAGGTTTATTCAGATCTAAACCGAGGTTTAAAGACATAGAGAGTGCGGGGTGATGAGCGTCTTCAGGTACAAGTGGAGAGCTATCTCTTTCAATGTTAACATCAATATCAAAGTTACAAAAAACCAAGTCAAGTAACCTATCATTGGAATTTTTTACATTGTTGTGTTGCTTTAATTTTAAAATATTAACAAAGTTGGATAAGGCCGTCGCTTTTGGATTTCTAGGTTTAGATAACAAATCATGGCTAAATAATGGTATATTAAAATCCCCAACTAATAATATTGGTTTATCAAGAATAACAATTTCTAAGGTTTCAAAAAAAATATGGTGGTATGTAAATAACTATTGCATAAAAACAGAATGAATTAAAATGACATTTGCACAAAATAATATCAATTAATGGTACCAAATTATTTATATGCGACACATCAATATATTCAAATGTAACGTTACTATTAAATGCTATTAAAACACCTCCGCCAGTAGCTCTGTTAACAGTAGAAAAATCTCTGTCTCTGCGTACTACACTATACTCTGAACTAAACAGCTCAGAGGTAATGACAGAATCATGCAGCCAGGTTTCGGATAGAAATATAATGTCAAACGAACAACTGCAGATAATAGTATAGAATACATGAGTTTTTGAACATAGTCCACGGGTGTTTTGATAATAGAAGCTAGATAAATGGTTTCTTCCTGACGAAATTAGTTTTCCGAACTATCGGAAATAATTGTTGGAATTCCACGAACATGCTTGATCCGAAGATTGGACTCGCCTGTAGATGTACGTCGCACAAGTTCACGTTTTGTCTCCCTGTATAACTCGGACTGCATAGGCGTTTGATCTTTAGATAAATTCAAATGTTTGAATTTTTCGTTTTTCTTTAGATTTTGTGTGTTACGGAATGCCACATTTATACTTGATTCCTGGGCGAGTTTTAAGCGTAGAGGGCGTTTGTTATTATTATTGGTAGGATCATATTTTCCCAATCTAATTGGTTTTATTACCTCTTGATTTATCTGAAGAATCGAGAGAATCTCTTTCACTTCATGCAGATCACTTTGAAACTGCCCAGCCTGGGTGTCGTGTGTTTCTTGCAGGCCATAAATAATTATATTGTGTTTACGTATGTCCCTCTCCCGAATTTCTTGAATTAGTTTTTCAGCCTCGGTGAGTGTTGAAAGTGTTGAAAGTGACGAAGGTGGTGATGATTTTAGTAATTTTACTTCATCTTGCAAAGCAATGATAGCTGACTTTAAGCCATTTAGATCATCACCTAATTTTCCGCATAATAAAGTCCAGGTTAAACCACATTTTAAATTAATTTTGCGGGCCTCTGATTTAGAGATATCTATACATGAGCTCTTATAAAATTTTTTACATACGCAGCATTGAACCATCATGTGCACGTCTGCACAAGAGTTGCAACAGGAACATGCCTCCATATTTCAAGGGAAAAATTAAATATAAATGGAATATAAAGGGAAAAGACAAAGAAAAAAAAAAGGAAAACGTATTTCACGCTAGCGCGGTCCACCGCAGCGACTTATTACACAAGAGGAATATATAGACCACGGCGGGTTAAACAATAGAGTAACAAAGGAGTGACACACACAAGATTGAGGATATATTCAATAATTAAATTAAATAAGAGCAAGTGCGATTTAAAATACCATTAGATAAAAGTAATTGGTTCAGTGACCGCGAATTCAGATATAAATTCGACGAGCCTACTAAAAAATATATTTTTTTTCTTTCTTTCGGAAATTGTGGCCTCGCGTCTCGATTTGCGGCGAAATGATACTAAATTAAATCGACGAATACACGATGAACTAATTATCAAATTTTCACGAAACTAGCTCACAGTATAGCTGCTGACTGGATCACTCCACTCACAAATTTTCACAATTTTTTAGCGAATTTATACCAGTTAAAAACTAATTAAATTCACACTCGCACTTCCACATGCACTCGCTCGCGATAACTACTTTAACTATAGCATCAATTACTATAATCAAGACAAAGCAACCGATGCAACCTTTTTGGACATTCAAAATGCCTTTGACATCATCTAAATGGAGGTCTATTAATTAATATCTCTCTTCCAATTATCAATTTAATTTAACCTTTTATCCACAACCTGCACCGTTTTACCAAAAGTTTATTACTTTCACTATGCTCGCTTAACATACAAAATTCCTTACTCTAACACTTTCTCCCTTTAAGTGAACAACTGCAAAATTAGATAACTTATTTCGAAGTCGCCTTTCACCTTCTGCCTAATCTTACCTTAACCATCAACTCTGCCTTCAAAATTTTTTTCAGATGTTGTCTAATAGCTACTTTAAAGTTAAACCGCTCATATCATATATAGCTTTCAAGTGACCTTCCTTTAAAATCGATAGAAATTACATTGTTTTCTTCTTTCCTTCGAAATGTGCTTTACTTCTCTCTTCAGAACGCTGCTTCCTTGAAAATACTACCTCTTTTCCCATATATCTCACAGGGACGACACCATCGAACTGTATGAACCACAAACTAAGGTATGTTTGTTATTGGCACTTAAAATATTCATTGGTTCAAATTCTTTGCCACTTATCCATCCAATCCAATAAAAACTCGCATATCCAGTCATAACCGCTCACGCTTACATAGGTCACTATTGCTCAAAATGACATAACTACCTGGCTTTCTAAAACTCTCCATAACCAAAATCAACTAGGATAGGAACAACATACAAGACATGACAAAAAATTTATAATTTACAGTAATAAAAAGAGATAAAAACACATAAAGGATTAAAAACTATACAGCTCTCCTACACAAATACTACTTCTTCTAATAGTAAAAACAATGGATACTTCTGATCTTCTAACAATCGTTTTCTCTATGTTGGACGTGTTGATATCTATGAAGTTGCCTCTCAGTGACTTGATCGTCTGGCTACTCGAAAGTCGCCTCCTCACGTGGACATCTAGTCTAAGGCCTAAAATGGACGTTAAAGTTTGATTTGGTTTTGATATAGATTATCGTAATGTTAAGCTGACATGTTTTACGCATTTCATTAACCGAAAAGTGTAAGAATTTTAATACTTAAGTCTTATATGTACACAAAAACAAAACAAAGATTTATTTATTATTATTATATTAGATTAGATCTTCCAGCAATTTTAAAATATAGTTAGATTGAGCTTGGCCATTTAGAAACGCCTCCGCCCATTTGATGAACAAGTCAGTTACAACTAGAATAAAATAGATCCACTGCCACCTTGTCGAATAGAACAAAAGGAATGCGGACTTTCATGGGAACTCTTTTCTGATTCTTATCGCGCTTCTTGACAATGCAGACGGTGCCTTTCTTTACGTAATTCCTGACATTTGTTGGCAAGGGTAAATTGCCTCATCGTATTTAAGTAGATTGGAATAGTGTTGCAGAGAACGACGAAGTTGCAGTGGCCGTTAAAAACGATGCTGAAGTACTTGTATCGTAGCTGTTGCCTGTAGTATCCACTTAAATGAGCGTTTTGTAGCGGTCAGTATGTTCAATGAAGAGATGATAGACGCAAATCTTTGATTGCATTATATAATCCGTTACAAAGTCGCAAGAATTTACGTAGGTGGTAACGAGTTTTTTGGATCGTGTTCTTGCCGATCTGCTCCAGGTGTTTTTTGGTGGGTATTATTATTATAAAGAATTCTTTAGAAAAGATTTGCATGCCGAGTTAAAATTTTAAAGATGGTTCTCCTGTAACATCTGCTATGATGTTGTTTCTTCCAAAGTTTTTTCTGCTCGATGTACTTCTTGATGATAAATTGCAGCAAGAATATTTTCAACATGACGGAGCAACTGTGCACCATAAATACAACATTAAATCACCTACGGCAGTTTTTTGGAGATCGTTTACCAGACTTAACACCTCCGGACTATTTTTTATTTGTATATTTAAAAAATAAAATGTATGCTAAACGACTACATACATTACAAGAACTACGCGATGAAATAACATAAGGCGTGCACAATGTATCACCTGAAATTCTGATAAATGTCTTTAACAACATGAAACGTCGGGTATATTTATATTTGGATCAAAATGGGAAACACTGTGAACATATGTTATAGAAAAATAAAATGTAAATAATTTTCATTTTTCTAAATTCTTTCAAGTCTGGTAAGTACCCATCTTAAAAGTTTCTTTTTTTGAGTGGAAAATTCAAACGCCTATAAGAAATTGTCGAGACACACGGTATAGCTCGCTCTATCTTAACATTAGGCTTATCCTAAAATATTTGATTTAATGTGAATCTTTATAATTTAATTATTTAATATCAAAGTTTAAATTGTAAGTTCTTAAACTGCTTCACGTCCTCTTCAATTTTGAAGTCGCTTCTTTTTGGCCAATTTTGTTGGCAGTAGTTTAATAGTTATTTCCGGTGCTCTAGAGATGAAAACCTTGCCGAGATCTTTAAAATCCAGTCTGAAAATATCCCACTTATAACATTTTAAGACATCCATATTTTAAGACATCAATATATTAACGTATCAATTTCAAAATTACGGTTTGGAAACGTTAATATATCGAAATCATTGGTCACCAAATAAAAAACAGTTATACAAAACAAAGAAAGATGTGTTTTATTTGTGATTAAGTATACATAATGAAGAAGAAGCCTCAATCGCCAACGAGAAATAATAATAGTTGGAAAATTAAAAATTCTCGCAATTTTAAAAGAATCTTTTTTTGTAATTCTACAAATTTTGAAAAAAAAAATACATGTTTAATTGTGGAGGCTTTAATTTTGTGGTATATCTCAAATGTAATGAAGAGGACGCGATGACTGTTTAATTTTAAATAAAGTGTTAAAACAAAGTCATCGGGTCTCCTTCTTCATTATAAAAAAAAATCTGCAAAGTTCTAGATATGTCAAAAAAAGATTCCAGAATCAATAACATTAAATAACAACTCAAGAAAAAATAAAATAAAACAACAAAAACAGCGGAATATCCATAAAAACCGCCCTTTACTTGACTATGGTAATGTTCTTTTCCTAAACTCCTGCAATCCCACTATCCATAATATCCAAGTTAGCGAGCGATCCTCCCTAAGAGCTTTAACCAAAATCCGCCATCCTAGCAATCCTTTACATAATCCTTCTAACCAACTCCTATATGACACTACCTCTGTTATTAGCGAAAAATGTTCCAAAAACTCCTTCAACCATCACATCCTTTCCCTTTACTGCTCGCGCAGAAATCCTGACCTAATCCCTAAATATAAAACCCCTTCATTCACAAAATTCGAATTCATCGAATCACATCATCCATCATCATCACCACCATCAGAGACAGACTGACGAGACATATAAAGACTGACAAATCCGGGCTGAAAGACTGGTCGGTAGCCATTTAACGGACTAACGGACTAATCCACTAACATCATCTACCATACATGTATTATATTGCAAGATGTTGTATATATAAAATAAAACAAGAAATGTTGGAAAATACTAAAATTCAGAAACACCCACAAATATTAAACTAATAAATTAATAAGCACTAAAAACCTTTCTTCATAATTTTATTTAAATTCACAGATATATATTAATACTGAGTATTAAAACATTGATAATGGTCACTTTGTGTCCAAAATATATATCTGTGAATTTAAATAAAATTGTGAAGGAAGGTTTTTAGGGCTTATTAATTTAATCAAATTTATCTTCACGTAACTCACAAAAATCAAACTATTAAATTAATAATTGCGGAAATTAAAAGAAAGGTTGAAATAATTAAAATAAGTGCACTAGGTGCTTATCCTGTTCACAGAAGGAAATTATTTTTTTATTCTCAAACTTCCCGAGACTTGCATATCATAAATAAAACATATTAAGAAGTTAGCTTAGTTAATTAATAAAACACTTCAACTTTGTTTGTATAACACTCTATATTTTATTTAAAATAATAAGTAAAATTTACTTATGTTTCGATAATGGCAAGTGGAGTTGCCGAAACTAGTTAACAAAATAAAATATAGAGTGTTATACAAACAAAGTTGAAGTGTTTTATTAATTATTCAAACATGTATAACGAAGTAGAAGCTTCTTACATTAACAATATAAGTTAGCTTAGATTATTAATTATTAGAAAAATAATTAGAAAAGTATCAAGTGTTGATACTCGCTTGGACAATTAATTTAGTAGGTGAAATGGATTGTGCACTTGTATATCAAGGTGCCAAAATGAGAATTAAACACTGCATTAGAAAAATATACATCTCTTAACAATCATTTTTTCCACACATCTTTCCTCACCAACTACTTTTAAAGACCATAAAGTTACCTTTCCAAAATATAATCCTCTAGACTAGCCTACTTCCTGTCCAAAATTTGGCCACGTTTATGACAAAGTTCTTATATTTTATGCATCTTGCAAACTGAAAAATGTAAGAATTGTATTATATAATATAACGTTACTTTTATTTTAAAGTTTTAATTTTAATTCCTTTTCTATTCGCCACCCTTTTCTAATCGGCTAATTAGGAAAACCTTTAACAGTCACCGCTGAAATTGATTAAGTTACCACCTTTCGGAAACCATTTTACTGGAGATTTTCTATAGATTCCAAAGTCGTTTATTTTTCTCTAACTAAAACAAACAGCTTCCACTTCTTAATTATCATTTGGCAATCTAGATGCCATTCCCCGAAAAAAAATAAAAACAGTTCCTCATTAAAGTTTTCAAAAAAATTTGATAGCATTCCTGACTAATATCTCTCGGTCATGTTTTTCTGTCGGCTTATACTCCCTTGATTTGGATGAAGAAAAATAATTCTTTGATTTTTCTATACCAAACCGAATACTAACGATTAATCCTCTTTCAACCATTTGACGGTATCCAACACTATCTTCTGGATCTTTAGTAGGGATATTTAATTGCTTCAAATGCCATTAATGTCGCCGATCAAGCTAAAGTCACTGACGCAAGTTACATATCCCACGCAATGTCGTGCATACGGCTTGCATTATGCTGATACATTTCCGCACTAAACGCATAATTCGCATTTATTTATCTCCTTATATAAATATTATTTTGCGCGCATTAGAATAGAGATTAACACAGATCATTGTAAACCGTACAACTCAATTCGACTTTACTTAAATAATTATTAAACGTTAATATTATAATAAGTTCTTCGGTTATAAGTTGTATTAGTGATTAATTAAATAAAAATAATTAAAAACAGTTTTTAAAAAACTTAATGTTTCCACGAGAAACATAACTGGCGCAGTCGTGACGGATAAGTTCCAGTGGAAAATCTAGTGCCAAATTCTGAGGACTTTCACCGAGATATTCGTGAACCCAGTAAAAGTGCCGAATTCTGAGGACCTTCACCGAAAACAAGTGAACCCAGAACTTTCCATTGAGGTTAAAACCGTGAACTTTGAACCAAAGGGCCTTGATTCTACCAGAGAGTTTGAGTCCAACAACTACCAACACTAATCAACGTATCAGAAGAAACAACAAGTCCTGTTGCCGCAGTTCAGTCCAATTAGCAGTCCAGAGAGCAGTCTAATTAGCAGCCCCAGCAGCAGTCCAAGAAGTCCTTCAACATTCACCAAGAATGAAGATCGTACTATTGTTATCATTGTAAGTCGATTTTGAATTTTTGCATTTTTCATATACATATAATTTATGTCAAGTATTTCTACAAGTAGTACAGAGTCTGTTCCTCAATCTCCCAATTCGTACACAAGTAATATAAATATAGATTTTGAAGAAGAATTATTGAATTTAATAAACAGAATTAATATAAACGAAATGGCATTTAATCCAGAATATTTAAAATGTGTTCCAGAATTTAACGGAAATTCTGACGAACTTGATCATTATATCCAAGTCTCAGAAACTATAATTGATTCTTTTTATAATGCACAACCAAATTTCCATAATCGCTATATTATAAATAGTTTATAAACAAATTAACAGGAAGAGCACGCTTAGTAGCAAATGTGAATACAATTAATGATTGGGATGATTTAAAAAATATTTTAATTAGAAATTTTTCTGATCCAAGAGACGAAGCTTGTCTTAATCGAGATTTAATTAACCTTAGACAAAAACCAAATGAAACACCAACACAATTTTATGAAAGATGTTTACACATGTTAAATACTATTTGTTCATATGTCAATGTTCATGAACCGCTTATTAATAATAGAGATCTTAAACGTAATTTATACAAAGACTTAACATTAAAAACATTTTTAGCAGGATTAAAAGATCCTTTAGGTACAACAATTAGGTCTATGCGTCCAAATGATTTAGCGCAAGCCTTACAATTTGTAAATCAGGAAGAAAATATTTATTATCTCCAGAATCAAAATAAACAAGTTCCAAAATTAACAAATAATAATAATAATTTTAAGTCCAACAATTATAATATACAAAATTCCATTCCTAGAAATTATCCAAGATTTAATAATCAATTTAATAGATTTCCTACAAATAATCAACAAAATAATCCACAAAGAAATCATTTTCCGAGTCAACCAATACAATTACAAACAAGACCCGTACAACCAAAATTTTTCTCAAATCAACAAGTATTTAAAAAACCTAATCAACAAAATGTTTGGAAACCCAGAGGTCAAACTCCAAATTTTCAACCTACTCCAATGAGTACTAATACTCGAAATACTTTTAATACTAATCGTAGATTTAATACTAATTCTAATTTTATACCCAAACAAAATTATATTGCTGAAGAATTATTTAACACTGAAATTAATCAAGAAAATAATTTTTATAGAAATGAACCAAATACTTCTAGGAATTCTAATAATGAGAATTACGATCAAAATTTTTGTTCAACCAGCCTCAAAAGGCCACTTACATAGAAAATCATACATTAGGAAATGGAGGTCTCCCATATATAGAGATTAGATTTTATAGAAATAGCTTTCCCTTAAAATTCTTAATTGATTCAGGTTCTACCAAATCTTTTATGAGTCCTGAAACAAAATAATTGAAGAAAAATTTGTTGTCACAACAGTATTTCAAAGTTCGAATTATTCGCATGCCGTAATTATACCAACACCTTCAGAATTTAATATTCCAAACGGTTTAGTCAAATTTTATCTTTTGAATTTTCATGATGAATTCGATGGTCTTATTGGCATGGATTTATTAAATAACTTAAGAGCAAAAATAGATTTTTCTGATTCAATTTTACAAACTCCTCGAACAAAAATTAAAATTAAATATCAAAATAAATCAAAAGAACCATTGCATACTATATATTTAGAATCACATACAAAACATGTAACTCAAGTGCCTGTCGATGTTCCTAATGGAGAAATTATTATTCCACATTATAATATTAACAATATTGAAATACCAGAAACCTTAACTTTAGCTAATAATAATTTTGCTTACGTAGAAATATTAAATAAGAATATAGACTCTAAGGAATTTAAATTTTTAGAACCCATTAAAACAATTAAGTTTGATAATAATAATTTTAAGTTATATTCTGTAAATAAAAACAATAACAATAATAATAACAATAATAGAAATATGAATAATACTAATGATTTAAAAGATAGTACTAATAATGATAATACTTATAATAAACATATTGATATTACTCCTGTAACTGAACCTGAATTCTTGAGTAATAATCAACCACATGTTCAATCTAGAAATGTTAACAATAAACAAATTACTCCTGTAGCAACAAAAGAACTCTCGAGTAATCAATGTCAAGTTAATTATAAAACATTTCTTAGGCTATCAAAGAAAAATAAAATAAATAACGAAAACATTATAGAAGTTAAAGATAATCTTTTCAACTCTAATTTTTCCCTCGCTCATTGTGTGAGTGCAGATTTAAAAATGAATAAAGGAATTGCAATTTAAACAAAAGTTTAAAAATGTAAAAACATTAATTGCACAGCAACCTAAAAAACATAAAATATGTTTTCTAAAAGATAATGATAGATTCATCATATATCTAATAACAAATAATAAGTTCAATGAAAAACCAACATACGAAGATATGTTTAAAACATTAATAAATCTAAAAGAGTTCTGTATAAATAAGAAAATTAATATATTATCAATGCCTAAAATCGGGTGTGGATTGGATAAATTAAATTATTCTGTAGTTAAGAAAATGATAATGTTTATATTTCAAAATACTAAAATAAAAATACATGTTCATATTATAAATAAAATAAATACATTTAATATAAATACCAAACCATATAAATTGAATTTAGAAAAAATTAAAACTAATCATTTAAATAGTGAAGAACAGGAACAAATTCAAAAACTTTGTATAGAATATTCTGATATATTTTATGATGAAAATAAAAAATTAACTTTTACAAACCAAATAAAGCATAAAATAAAAACTAAAGATGAAGAACCTATTTATACTAAATCATATAGATATCCGTTTATCCATAAGAATGAAGTAGAGAAACAAGTTAACAGTATGTTAGAACAGAATATAATTAGACCCAGTGATTCACCATGGTCATCTCCAATCTGGGTTGTATCTAAGAAAATGGATAATTCTAACAAACAAAAATGGAGAATTGTAGTAGATTATCGAAAATTAAATGAGAAAACTATTACTGACAGATATCCATTACCTAACATTACAGATGTTTTAGATAAATTGGGTAAATGTAATTATTTCACAACATTAGATTTAGCAAATAGATTTCACCAAATTGAAATGAGCCCCGATGATATAGAAAAAACAGCTTTTACAGTAGAAAACGGTCATTATGAATATACACGAATGCCATTCGGATTGAAAAATGCTCCAGCCACATTTCAACGTGTGATGGACAATATTTTAAGAGGTTATCAAAATGAAATTTGTTTAACTTATCTTGATGATATCATAATATTTTCAACTTCATTGCAAGAACATTTAGTTAGATTACGAAAAATATTCCAAAGATTAAGAGAAACTAATTTTAAAGTACAGTTGGATAAATCCGAATTTCTAAAAAAGGAAATTGCTTATTTAGGTCACATAGTAACTCCTCAAGGTATAAAGCCAAATCCTTCAAAAATTGAAGCTATAAAAAGATACCCTTTACCAAATACTACGAAAGAAATTAAGTCATTTTTAGGTTTGTTAGGTTATTACCGCCGTTTTATTAAAGACTTTGCAAAAATAACAAAACCATTAACGAAATGTCTAAAGAAAAATCAGAAAATCATCCATGATAATGAATTTGTAAAATGTTTCGCAACTTGTAAAAATTTATTGGTAAATGAACCAATCCTCCAATATCCTGACTTTTCTAAACCATTCAATTTAACTACTGATGCTAGTAAATTTGCAATAGGTGCAGTATTATCTCAAGGACCTATTGGTAAGGATTTACCTGTTGCTTATGCATCACGTACTCTAAATGAATCTGAATTAAATTATGGTACAATTGAAAAAGAAATGTTAGCTATAGTTTGGGCTACGAAATTTTTTAGGCCATACTTGTTCGGTAAAGAATTTAATATTATTTGTGATCACCAACCTCTTAAATATCTATTTAATATGAAAGATCCAAACTCTAGACTTGTAAGATGGAGGTTAAAATTAGAAGAATTTGACTACAATATTTATTATAAAAAGGGTAAATTAAATACTAATGCAGATGCGTTATCACGTGTAGAATTAGATCCTGAAAAGACTAATATCGAAGTTAATATAAATGAATTACAAAAATATATAGAACAATTTAATAAAGAACTTGAAACTCAATCTATACAAGCTAATGCAGATGAAAATGAAACAGATCCTCTAAATGGTATAATAGAAATTAGTTCGCAAACAGAAGAAGAAGTGGATAATATTCCACAAGAAACAGTTCATACTAATCAAGAAGAAAATCTTATAGTTGATGTACCAATAACAGATACACCTTTAAATTTTGGTAAAAATCAAATTATTTTTCAATATGTTTATCATTCCCCAGCGAAGCCAAAAATTAAAAGAATCTTTGATAAACAAAGAATTATTGTGCAGTTATCATCAACAAGTTTTAATTCCGATATAATTAATTTTATAAAAGAATATATCGTACCTAATGTAACATATCATTTATATTTTGAAGAAAATTTGAATTATGAACCTTTTTGTGAAATTATTAGGAAAACTTTTAAATATCCATTTTATAAATTTAAAAGATGTTTAATTAAATTAATTGATATTGAAACAGAAGAAGATTTTGAAAAGTAAGTAGTAGAAAATTATCATTTAGGAAAATCAAACCATAGAGGTATAGAAGAAACAGAAAAACGTATCAAAGCAAAATACTATTATCCAAATTTACATAAAGCCATTCAAAGATATATAAATTCTTGTGATATATGTAAGAAGAGTAAATACCAAAGAAACCCAGTAAAATTACAGTTAAGTATAACACCTACAGCAAGTAAACCTTTTGAAATTATACATATTGATACATTCCAAATTCAAAAACAAAAATTCTTAACAATAATAGATTCTTTTTCTAAATACGGACAAGCATATCCTTTAAATTCTTTGAACTCGATAGAAATTGTTAACAATTTACTAAAATACTTTTCACATCATCAAATTCCAAAACAAATAATTTCTGATAATGGACAAGAATTTAAAAATTCCTTAATTAATGATTTATTAAAAGTTCACAAAATAGATATACATTTTACTACACCTTATCATCCGCAATCTAATGGAGCAATAGAAAGATTTCATTCTACAATCATAGAACATATAAGAATTTTAAATAATAGTGAATTCTCTCAAGAACCAATTACAAATAAAATGTTATACGCAATTTTAGCATACAACAATACTATACATTCTTCAACAAAATTAACTCCAGTAGAAATAATTAGTGGTCACATTGAAAACAATAATCCATTTGACTTAAATTTAGAACAACAATTAGTTAGTGATTATATTCAAAAACATAGAGATCAAACAAGACTTATTTATAGTAAATTAAATCAAAAACTTATTCAAAATAAAGATAAGGTAATATCCAAGAGAAATGAAAATTTAGAAGCTGATATTGATGTAGATGAAGGTGACGAAATATTTGTAAAACAATATTGTAGAGATAAATCTAAAAATGTGTATGAACCACAAATAGTTGACACAGTCGAAAATAAAACAATATCTACGAATAAACGTCCTAAAATTCATAAAGATCAAGTTAGATGTCTACCTAAATAATAAATAATTTTTGTTACAGATTAATTATATCTACATTTTCCGCTGACATTGAAATCACAAATCTAAAGGAAAATCCAGGTAAAGCTAAACTTCATTATTTTTCTCGAACTTTTATACATTACTTTGATATATCCTATATACAAGATGAACTTAATTCATTAAATCAAGATTATATTTCTATCAATAAAATTATTAAAAACTCACATTCTCGTTATCGCGTAGAACTAGAAAATTATGAAAGAATTATTGAATTCCAAATTAATCATACAAAACAAAAGTTGTTGAATTTTATACCTAACACTAAAAGAAATAGACGAGGGTTAATAGATGGTCTTGGTAGTATTTTTAAATCTATTA
The DNA here is from genome assembly GCA_963969525.1 of Ontholestes murinus. Classification (NCBI taxonomy): domain Eukaryota; kingdom Metazoa; phylum Arthropoda; class Insecta; order Coleoptera; family Staphylinidae; genus Ontholestes; species Ontholestes murinus. The sequence goes on from OZ018387.1 coordinate 83,212,767, forward strand.
CTGGTAACCCAGACGCAACAGATGCCATAAAATATGACAATTTAATTAAAACCTTACAAGATAATCAAAATGAAATAATAAATACAGTTAACCAACAAATTTCACTTTCAAATGAAATTATTCGAAATTTCAATAATACAATTTCATCTATTCAATACAATGAAAATGCTCTCGGAAATCAAATAAATAAAATTTCTAAAATTATAAATGTGCAGATTTATGAATTTAATCAAATAATGATAATTAAAGATGTTTTAGATCAGATACATATAACTGTAAATATGATTAATCAACTGTTACAAGACTTGGAAGATGCTATCATGTTCGCTAGAATTGGTGTAGCACATAATTCGATAATTAAACCTACAGAATTATTATTCTTAATATCAACAACCTTGTCGTATCTCTCAGAGGATAATATTCTTTTTCCTATTAATATTGAATCCATGTATAAATTCTATGAAATTTTAGATGTAAAAACATATATTTCAAATTCACGTGTTACTTTTGTACTATCTATACCTATTGTTCATTCTGAAACTTATGATTATTATCAATTGTATTCAATACCTATCCTTAATCAAAATAACCAATATCAGACTCTTATACCAGATGAAAAATATTTTATTGCTAATAAAAACTATTATATGTATACAAGCGAAATGTGCAGAAATTTAAATGGTACTTATTATTGCCGAAATATTAATTTGATTAATAGTCAAAAACAAACAAATTGTATTTTTCAAATCTTACAAATTACAAATAATTATAGTTCATGTAAATACCAAACTTTTAAATTACCAAACTATATTATTGAACAAATTGACTATTCGCATTACATAGTAATATTTCAAAATTACACCAAAGTCAGTACAAATTGTAAAACCGAGTTTTACTACACAAGATACAAAATTCATTAATGAATATGACACCATATCTAATACTTCGCCCATTTTACTACCAAATATTGTCATACCTGTTAACAATACACATTCAGAACTCGCTACTATTGAAATTAAAAACATTAATCCAGATAAACTCAAAACACTTAAAAGTCATGCCAATCAAGTTAAATTCATAATTCCCAAAACTAATGACCAATTTCATAATATCAATATTTGGACAATTTTATTATATTGTATTTTATTAATTATCGCCTGTTACCTTATTTATCGTTACTTAATTATTCTTTATGTTAAGAAAAAAGAAGTAAATGCGAATCATGATGACAATACAAATTCTAGAAACCCTTTATATTTTCAAAAAATATAAAGTGCCCTCTAAAGGGGAAAGGAGTTACATATCCCACGCAATGTCGTGCATACGGCTTGCATTATGCTGATACATTTCCGCACTAAACGCATAATTCGCATTTATTTATCTCCTTATATAAATATTATTTTGCGCGCATTAGAATAGAGATTAACACAGACCATTGTAGACCGTACAACTCAATTCGACTTTACTTAAATAATTATTAAACGTTAATATTATAATAAGTTCTTCGGTTATAAGTTGTATTAGTGATTAATTAAATAAAAATAATTAAAAACAGTTTTTAAAAAACTTAATGTTTCCACGAGAAACATAACTCGCAGTGTTTTTTTTTAAGTTTTGATACTACTTGGTATAAAGACCTAACAATTTTAATATATGAAATTTACTTTGAGCATTTTTCCTTACCAGCAACTTTTAAAGACCATGAAGATAGCGAATGTGATTTAAACTCATCCAACTCAGTGTTAATAAACTCAGAATGAATATGTAATAACTGTAAGAAAGTAATCTTACAAAATCAAGAACATTGCAATGTTTGTGATTTATACTGTCATCAGAATTGTATAAAATCGGATGATAATTTTGGAATAGCCGCATGTTTAAAATGCGAGAAAAATAGAATTTAGCGGATTAGTTTACAAGTACTTATTCTACTGAAGAAGGAAATGCAGGGATTAAAGGAGCAACTACACAAACAAGGTCAGGAAATTGAAGCTAAAAGTAACAAAATAATACAACAAACCTTAAAGATCAATAATTTTGAAAAAAAGGTAAACAATAAGATAATCCAAAATATTCACAAACAGATAGTAAACACAAGCAAGGCGCCATCTGTTGAAGAGAAGACTATTTTACTGCATAGTTTTCCCAAATAACGTGATCGTCAGAAAGAAGAAAAAATTATTAAATCTCCCATATGCAATAAGAGCATAAGAGCATCGCCTATGTATCTATCGATCTGCCAGCTAAGACTAATAAGCCAACGCTCCAAACTAATAGGGACATATGAAACCGTCGCAATTCAAAATAAGATTTATTACAAAAAAAAACCAGAGGAATCATAAGATGACTGCATAAAAATAAGGAACAAACGTAGACCAGTAAAATAAATTTTTGCTTTATCGGACAATAGTACAATCAAAGAAGCCATACGATTGATTAATGGTTGAGGCGTTAACTTCATATACGTTTTTGTTTAATAAGCCATAAGATTATATCACTGTCATGTATACAAGACAAGCCCAGGCGATGTCATAAAATATTTGAATGATAATGGAATAACAAAATCTAAATGTGAAAAATCTGTTGATTTTTTTGATCTAAAACCATGCTGATGTTTTGTAAGAATATTAAATTTGTTAATAAATGTCATCATTCTCTTAAATATAAGCTTCTCAAATAGTTTTGAGATAATGGAAAGTATGGAAACAGGCCTATCTGGATTGAGTTTGCCAAGGGTGATCAAATCATTGACCAGAGCACTTAGGCCTCACTAGGCCCATTGTGCCCCCCTGACTGGGACAGCTCTGCGTTGTTCTATCACTGATTTAGCCACCCAAGGTGGCGAGCAAAGGACAGCACAACGCTTGGAGGGTTATCCCTAATGTTGGCCATGTTCGACCAGAGCTCCCCTAGCATGGACTCTCTAAGGTGGGCGAGAGCCGGACAGGTGGTTAATACATGTTCCACTGTCTCGTCCTCTTCTTCACATGCTCTACATATGGGGGTTTCCACCAGTCCCATAGTAAACAAGTGTTTCCTTAGCTGACAGTGACCCGTAAGGATACCTGTGATAAGGCGCAGATTCCCCCGGGATAGTCGCAAATAATATTCAGCTGTTTTCAGATTGGGTGAGCGTATTGCTTCCTTGGCCTGTCTGCAGCCTGAGGTGTTGTCCCAACGTTGTTTTAGCATCTTGAGAGTATTTTGTTTGAGGATATGAGTAAGGCATTTCGGTGTTGGCGCGATCGGAGGCCCGTCCGTGGTATCACTGAGAACCGATCCAGCTCGCGCCAACTCGTCTGCCTTGCTGTTGCCTTCTTCATTATTGTGTCCCTTGACCCAGCACAGCTCAATACTGTTTGATTGTGCTGCTTGTTTAAGGGTGTTGTGACATTCTTTTACTAGTGTTGAAGTGATCTTGTGACTACTCACTGCTAGTATTGCTGCCCTACTGTCTGTAAGGATTTGGATGTTCCTATCACGGATGTCTCGGTGTAGGATTTCTTTCGCCCCTTGGATGATGCCAACGATCTCTGCTTGCAGAGTAGTTGTGTGCTTCTCTAGGGGTATAGCTAATGAGAGGTCCATTTGTTGCGAGTAAATTCCCGCCCCGGATCCTCTTTTGGTTTTAGAACCATCGGTGTAAATTCGGAGGGTTTCCCCACCTTCTACACTCCCGGTTCCTCTTTTTATCGATACATTATAGGGTCTATTGAAGACGTAGCAGGGTGGCAAATTGTCTGTCTTCCTTCCAAGGAGGGGTGTCTTTTTGACAGCCTCCTCTAAAAGGTGACAGTGTCTGCCAGCCCTGCCTCCTTTGTACCAAAGTCCAACTGAGTTTAGGCGCAGTGCTGCCGCCGTGGCCATCTCCTCTACGTATAAGTCGAGAGGTGGAAGGCAGAGCATTGCTTCCATTGCTGCAGTGGGTGTTGTTCGCATTGCTCCGGTCGTGCTGAGGCATGCTATCCTTTGCAACTGAGTAAGCTGCTTTGCTGAGGTTTTCTGTCTGGCTCTGGGCCACCAAACCAGTGCTCCATAGATTAGCATTGGTCTTACTACCGCTGTGTACAGCCAAAGTGCTATCTTGGGAGATAGCCCCCATGTCTGCCCCACAGCCCTCCGGCATTGCCAGAGGGAGACGCATGCTTTTTTACATTTCATTTTGAGATGGGGTTCCCACGTCAGCTTGCCGTCGAGGATCACTCCCAGGTATTTGACCTCTGACGACAATGTCAACTGGGTGTTGAGGAGCATAGGAAGCTTTAGCTTACCTAGTTTCCTTTTTTTTGTGAAGAGGACCATTTCAGTCTTTGACGGGTTTATAGTCAGAGACTGGTCGTTACACCAGTATTCGATTATTTTGAGGGCTTCCTGCATCAAGCTGCATAGCACCGTCTCAAATCTGCCTGTTAGCAGGATGGTTATGTCGCCGCAGTAGGCTGTCAACAACTATGTTCCACAGGAGTGGTGAGAGTACTCCACCCTGTGGGCAGCCTTTTGCAACGATCTTTCTGACAGTGGTATTTCCTATATTTACTGTGACTGCCCTATTCTCCAGCATGCTTTTGATCCATCCACTAACTGTGGGGTTCACACCATGCGTGGAGAGAGCAGTTTCCATTTTTCTGAAGGTCGTTTTATCGAAAGCACCTTCTATGTCAATGAACACGCCCAAGGTGGACATTTTGTTGTCCAGCGATCTTTCGATTCGGTCTACAACAGTGTGCAAAGCCGACTCCGTTGATTTCCCCTGAGTGTATGCATGTTGGTTAGCGTGGATCGGATTCGTAATCAAAGCCGTCTCGCGAATTAATCTTTCGCACAATTTCTCTAACGTTTTCAGAAGAAATGACGTTAGACTAATTGGGCGGTGTGATTTGGCTAGTGTATAATCTATACGACCAGGTTTCGGTATGAAGATAACTTTTACTTCTCTCCAAGCTAGAGGGATGTATCTCAACGCAATACATGCCCTGAAGATTTTGGCTAGGTGGGCTGATAATATGTCCAGCCCCCATTGGAGGAGGGCCGGGAATATACCGTACAAGCCTGGCGCTTTAAATGGTGAGAAGCTTTTGATTGCCCAGGTTATATGTGTCCCTTCCGTGAGGTGATCTGCCACCTCCCAATCCTCCTTGGAGGGGTTTGAGGGTGTGGGTTCTGACCAACCTTCATCGGAGGTGTTCGTACATCCTGGGAAATGGGTGTTGATGAGAATCTCAGCTGCTTCCGAGAGGTTAGAAGAGTAACTTCCATCCTCTCGTTTTAGGCAACCTGGTTGTCGTGAGGGATCCTTTGAGAGGATCTTTTTGAGCCTTGCAGCTGCCGAGGTAGTTTCAACCTCCTCACAAAAAGACCGCCAGGCTGCCCTTTGTTTTTGCCTTATTAGTTTTTTGTAGTCTTGTTGGATGTTTTTATAGACCATCCAGTCCGACTGTTGTTTAGATTTCTTTGCTTTGTTAAAGGATTTTCTCGCAGCTCTTCTGAGATGGTCGAGTTCTCCGCACCACCAAGGTGTGGCGTTCTCGGAGTCTTCCACCTTTCTCGCAGGGCAGGAGTCCTTATATGCTTTTATAATGGAGTGTTTAAGCGTATTTACATAGGCTTCAATGTCTTCCATTGTATTAAGTTGGCCGGTAGCTTCGTAAGTTCGCAGACTCCGCGAGAGGTTGTCTGTGTAGGCACTCCTGTCCGTTAGTCTTGGGTTGCGAAGGTAACGTGTTTTCTTACCGGTTGTATGTGTTAGTGTATATTTGATCCACCTATGATCTGACATTGAAACCGACGGTGACACATGCCAGTCGTGGATTTTGTTTGAGATACCGCTAGTCGCCAATGTAATGTCTATTACAGTTTGGCTCCGAGTTGTCACGAACGTGGGTTCAGAGCCTCGGTTTAGTATTTCCAAATTGTTACTAATGATAAATTCATGTAGTGACTTACCTCTGTTGTTGGTGTCCACGCTGCCCCACATGATATGGTGTGCGTTAGCGTCGCAGCCAATGACGAGGTAAAGTTTCTCCATCTTACAGTGTAGGCCTATTGTTTTCTAAGTTTTCCGCGTCGCCTGATTTTAGAATTGGCGTTATAATTGATAATTTTAGTATATCCGGATAAGTTTCGTTTTCTGAAGCCCAATTAAATAAAAATGTTAGGATAAGAGCAATAACATCCTTAGAGATTTTTAAAATATTTGAGGTCAGATTATCATGCTCATAGAACTGTTTTATATTTAGATTTTCTATTTCTTTTGCAACTTCCTCACATGTTATATCCGAAAAATAAAATGAATTTGATATAGAAGTGTGTGCTACTTTACATTCATTTGAAACATTGGTTCCAAAGTGTTGAAAAAGTTTTTGTTTTGTTACTGTCGCGAAATAATCGATATATCGATATAATATTTGATATTAAATTACTACGTCATTCACTTTTAAAGTAATGTTTTTATTTGTTTTATAATTGCCCTGTTATTTTTTAATAATTTTCCAAGTCTCTTTTGACACATTGGATGCATAATTTATTCGATTTAAATAATAATTCTTCTTAGATAATTTGACATTTTGTAAATTTGCCAATTTTTTTTGTTAGTAGAATATTTATATTCATAAAATAAGGTTTTTAATTGATCCCTTTCGAGTGCCAATTGCTTTGTGTACCATTGATTTTTAGATATATTTATCCTCCTAGTGACAATCGGACATGATTGATCCAAAATAGATTACATATTCTCTATTAATATTGTGAATGTACTATTTACATCCAAAGCATTGTAAATTGTTGTCCAATCAAATTTATTGATTATATGTACGAATTTAGTCAACTTAAATTCAGAAAAAAAATCGTGATGTTACTGTTTTAAACAATGTTACATTTTTATATTTTGTACATTGGACACTAAGTACTAGGGATAAATGATCTGCAATCAGCGGATCAATAATGTCACTCCTTATATTATCAAAACTTAAATTCGTTAACATATAGTCTATACATGATTTCGATACTTACCATATAAGATTTAAATCGAATTATTATATCCCAAAACATCGTTTAACACGAACCAAAAAAGGCTTACATTACAATAATATTATTTTTTATAATAAAGTACCAGAGTGGCTCAAAAGTATTGGTGATATAAAGGCGGTTAAGAATGATTTATACCAGCTGCTATGTGAAAATGAAATATATACTGTTGATGAATATTTAAAGTAGATATTTGTATTTGTAATCATTTCTGTATTATATTGTTGTTATGTTATCACCAATAAATTAGCACTTTCTCAATTCTCATGTTATATGCCACATATTACTAATGTTTGTAAATGAGAAATATAGTATATTATTATTATTATCCAAGATTTAGCCCTCTAGGCATCCGGCAGTTGTGTACTTCATTTTGAAGTATATTATGTTTATGTCAAAGTTAATATATTGTATGAATCCTACAAACTGGAAAATATAATTCAAATATAATATATATAAACATATAAATACCAAACTGGATTTTTATTTAGGAACGTTGTGAAAAAACAATGGTTTCTATTAGATGCTAGAAGAGCATCTAGTCAAAATTATTCATATATTTTTCTAATATTATTTGTACCATATAATAAATGTAAAACAGAAAATTACGCATAATTAATAAGTGTAATATTAATTTTTTTTTTCAAGATAGTTTAGCAATATAGATACAAATACTTAATTACTACATGATATCTGATAATTCATCATTGGTTCACTTTTGATAGTCGATGTGAAAAGAACTCGATAAAAAACACAACAGTCGCAAATAGAATACCAATTGCGTATATCCAAATCATTGCCAATAAGTGTTCAATTCGAACGACCATAAAATCTGGATGTGTGTTGTACTTGCTGTTGAAGATAGCACTGCGTATTCCAAAATGTGCATTTAATCCAGATTCATGGTGCCTTATGATGAGTTGATTAATTCTTTTCTTGAACGGAGAATTCTTATTAAGAAGCATTATGCACCATGCTATATACACCCAATCAATGAAGTAGACATTATTTATGGTAAGGTTACTACAAGCGTATTGATTATAAAGTTCGCTTGCAAAAAGGAAGGACTCGCCTCTGTTGAACTTGTCAATATTTTTTTGGTTGAAATCCAGGTCTTCTACGCCTCGTTTCGAAATTAGGTTATGGTAGGGATTTGGAATAACACGTAGTGAATGGACGCCTGACGGTAATGTTATAAGGGTAAGCTCTGAAGCTGCTAATTCTTCAACTGTTGTGATTTGTTTGGCCGTTCCTGGTAGATACATAAATGATGTTAGAAGTGATTGATAGCTACTGATCATAATGAATACGAAAAATATCCAGACTATATAAAAACAGCGCAGATGATTGGTATTTGGCTTCCAAGGATGTGATGTAATAAACGTAGCAAATATAATAAAATTACTTTCACCAAACGTAATTCTATTTTCTTTTTGCACGAACAAGTACCAAACTGGTATAATTATCATAAAAGCAATACTAAGTAAGATCCAAACATTTACATTAAAAACTTTAAATATATTTTTCCATACCGCAAATGGCCTGGCCAGAGGAACAATATATTTAACTTCAGTTACGATAATAGGATAGGACACCTCAAAATTTTTTGTTGAACTTGTAGAAAAAGATATTAGTACAGCATCGGCATATCCCTTATACATTTCGCCAACAGCACCTAAATATTGTCCATTTGGTTGTTGGAAGAGCATGCCTTGGGCTTGGCCATTAACAAACACTGCTTCTGATGTGTAGTTATGGTTAATTCCTATAATTTCTAAATTTAGCAATTTGCCGATTTGTTTTGTTACTATTACACCAATTCCTTTATTAAAATCAAAAGGGGCTTGGAGGACAAAGTCACCCAATGGTAAGGCGAATACACAAAGTTTGCAGCTATTGAAATACATAGCATTTATATCGCTAGTAAAATATTTTGGATCTTCTTTCATACAATTAAACAGAAGCTCTGGATACAGTTGTTTGCATCCCCCATGTGTTATTGGATAATAAGTATACACATTAAAATCTTGCACGATAATTATGTTTAATACGTATTTTTTCCAAAGTTTTCTGAGGACGATTGTAATGTCACCATCATCTAGTAATATTAGAACTGTTGTTTTGCTGGGGTCGAAAATTGTTACTTTATATGCAAGTTCTAATATTTCTTCGAAATTCGAATGTGTAGTTTCAATTAAAAAATAATCTGGTTTTACTTCTTGAGCAAAGTTTATAAACTCTTCACCAGCGTTATATAAAATATTCATAAAACTTTCGATGCGATATTCTCGGAAATTCATATAGACTTGAAATATATTCGTAGCGTTAGTGTACATTAATAATTTATTAATACATTTATGGAGATTAACGCTATATTCAGTATTTTCATACGAGTTCGTGATTTTTGCTTTAACATGTCCTTCTTTCGAAAAGATAATTAATGTAACCAAGAAAATGTTGAAAGCTATTGGTTTATATAATTTCCACTGTATCAACATTATTTAACCAAAAAATGTGAGTCGATACGCTATATCTCTAATAGCGATTCTGTTAATATTTTATTAAGGGACAGGTTAAATATTCACAAATTAAATTATTTTAATCTAGGGCGAAACAAATTCCTGGTTGTAATATTTTTACAATCATTTATAATTCAATATATTAATCAAATATTTATTAGTTGTATTATCCATTCAAGTAATTACCATTAATTTTAGAGTAAGTTTGTATCAATACGAATTTTAAAAGCAAATTCCAATCGTTAACGTATTTATGTTACACTAGCCAGCTAATAAACACATAGTGTTCGAAAGGTACATATAATGGTATAAATTAAAGGGATGTAAGGAATATAACTATATTTAGTTGTTTATATTTTAATATATATATATATATATATATATATATATATATATATATATATATATAAATGATTGTAAATACCTTGTTTAATATCAACTTTATTGGCGACTATAGTTTCGACAGCTTTAGCCTGTCATTTTAAAACTATACTTCAATATTTTTACAAACAACTTTTACAATCAATTTTACAAACAATTTTAGGTACGATGTCTATTTTTTATTGTTAAAATTGATAGCAAATATACATTTCTTAATTTCATCTTATGTCTCTCGAAAATGTTCAATTCAAATTTCAATTTTATAGTTTATTTAATTTTAGAAGAATAAAATAAACTAAATAATTTGTATTCCTTTAAAGGAATCTAGCTAACCAAAGCATATAAATCATTTTTTGTGTAATGCTAACTGTAGTTATATTGAACTTTGCTTACTTACTTCTAATGCTTGTTGGGCCTTAATAAATAAAAAACTTTAACAGTGTTTGCATAACACTTGTTTTTTGTATTATGCTGATTATATTCTCAGCATGCCATTACAATATATACAATTTACATGGGTATTTTTAGATACTATTTACATACGGCAATGTACGAGTGTACATTAGGTAAACCTAGTCGCTTATTAACAAAATTTGTATATTTTGTGGGACTCTCAATACCAAGAACTATGTAACCTTGCAATAAGCCGCTGCTAATCGCTAATGAGCGCAGAGAAATTTTTAAATGGCTTCGATATGCGAAGGGAATGTTTGGTGTTAATTTACTAACGTAGATTATTGCCAATAACGATATCGATTAATGTTTTATACAAGAACCCAGTATTCGTGGAAAAACAAGAGGCTTTACTTCAAAAATTCATGTTTTTTTTTTATAAAATCAACCACGAATGATAATTTGTTGTATAACAATTTCGAATTACACAGTAATCATTATCATTTAGTTTAATGATGATTACTGTGTAATTTGAAGTATTGTATAAAAATAAAAAGTAGTATAAACAAGTTAAACGTCTCTCTGTTATTCATTAAAAATGTACTACGAAGTGAACGCCTCCAAAATTCAAGATATAATTTGTTGTTATTCAGGTAGGGCACATTGGTAATTATATCGTATTTATGTACGGAAAAATATTATCGTTGTCGAAATTCAAAAGTGTGACATTAGGTGTTATACGGTGTCGTATAGTATCAGCTTATCTGCCCCATATCGCAAGAAGGCAGGACAAATTTGAAGAAGAGATCAGAAAGCTAAATAGCTATTCTGATTATTCATTTTTAAGGGTATAATAATATTACGGTTATATACTAATAGGTATATGACAATTATTAACAAAGACAAACCAAAATCAAAATTAGAAAACATTCAGACATAGGCAGACTGAACTAAAAACATAAAGAAAGCAGCACTCTAATAGACAAGCGATCACTTTATACTTACATAATTTCAGAAGCCTTCAAAATAAATTCCATGAAATATAATTACTCCCCACAACACATAATAGCCCTAAAATAATAGCAATAACTGAAACATGGTTAACACCAACAAACGAACACCTATATAAACTTAAAAATTACAATTCAGAATATAACTCCAGAGACACCAAAAAAAGGAGGAATTGCCATTTATATACACAAAGATACCAAATATAAAATACTAACACAACAATTAATAAAATACAAATTATATCAATAATACTACAAGAAGAAAAAGTTATAATAACATTATTATAACCACATATCATATTAGGAGACAGAAATATAAATATACTACAAAACGACTACAACACTAAAGAATATCAAAATCTTCTAACAGAAAACAACTACAAAATAATTAACAAAATAACAAAACAATCATACACAAGAGTAAATACAAATGGAAATAATTCAATATTAGACCATGTCATTACAAACAATACTAAACTTATAGACGACATACAAATTGAACCATCAAGTATATCAGATCATAATAAATAAATAAATAAATAAATATATTTATTACCCTACAGGAAAAATCCCAATTACATGGCAACATATATAAAGAAGAAAGTAAATTTACATACTAGCATAACTTAAACTCAAAATAATAAATGGTTACATACTAACTAAAAGTGAATGATTACATTGAGCAATGACATAACTGAGAGAGTCATGAAATATATCACAATAAGATGATACCTGATTACAATTAGCGCAAACGATGTTTATCGGAGACTTCAGTCGATAGTTGGTTTTATGGGGTAAAATATTAAAAGTTGGCTTTTGTCTACTACTAAAGGGGGGAACATGCAACCTAATATTATGTAAAATCTCAGCTGAATCAATAGAACCGTGAAGTATTTTGTATCCAAAGACAATGCTCGATATACAGGGTTATTCACGCTATACGGCACGGAATATTGTGGCCAAAATACGTGACTTTCAAAAAGTTTCACTTTGGGGATATATGGGGGTCTATTAGGGCTACTTTTTAAAATTACTTTCATAATATACAGGGTGTCCCAAAAACACTAAAAGTATCAAAGTTGTGTTTTTTTTAATGAAACACCCTGTATTTTATTGCATTTTTGGATCCTTCGATCAAAATAAGTGTGTGTTTTAATAAGGTTTTTATTACTTAAACCTTAAGGTTTTGGAAATAATTTGAATTTTGTAAAAATGTAACCTAATTTTCATGTTTCAAATACTTAAAAAATAATTAAGTTATGCATACCAAATTTACACTGAAATGTAACAATAGATCATATTTTATTTTCCAAGTATAATAAATTTGACATCTTATACCGGGTGTAAAAAAATTGGAATTAAACAAATGAGAACTTTAAATGGCTATAACTTCATTTATTTAAATGGAACGCTATATTTATTAATTTATCAGCAAATTCACGTTTTAATTACCTATCGAATGGTATTTATATCTTAAATGTTAAGTCTTCTCGTTTTTACAGAAAACGCCAAAATATTGCTGATTGCACCGTTTTAGTACTTTTTAAGTAAAAATTTTAATGTATATAGTTTTCTATAGTATTCAAAAACGTCAGATAATTAATTTAGTCTGTCATTTTAGTTTAAAAAGCCTGTCTTTTGTTATAGTTTTCTTATTTTGCATTTTTGTGCTAGATCGTTAGTAATTGTTATTGTTTGAACATCGCTGTTGTATTTTTTACTAAAAAATGAAGATTTACTCAAAAGAAGGGGGTATTGGCATTATCTTTATGCTTGGAGAATGTCATCAAAATTGTTTATCGGCTTGTCGAGTTTATACTTAAAGGTTTCCCGAAAGAAATCACCCTAAGCCAGCCATTTTTGAGAGACTATTAAACCAATTTAAAGAAAGTATCAGTTAAAAACCCCAGTATAAGAAAATCTGTGTAAATTTTCATTTTTTACTATTAAATACATCAACGATGTTCAAACAATAACGATTACTAGCGATCTAACACAAAAACGCAAAATAACACAACTATAACAAAAGACAGGCTTTTTAAACTAAAGTAACAGACTAAATTAATTATCTTACGTTTCTAAATACGATGGAAAACTAGATACATTAAAATTTTTACTTAAAAAGTACTAAAACGGTGCAATAAACAATATTTTGGCGTTTTCTGTAAAAACGAGAAGACTTAACTTTTAAGATATAAATACCATTCGATAGGTAATTAAAACGTGCATTTGCTGATAAATTAATAAATATAGCGTTCCATTTAAATAAATGAAGTAATAGCCATTTAAAGTTCTCATTTGTTTAATTCCAATTTTTTTTCACCCGGTATAAGATGTCAAATTTATTATACTTGGAAAATAAAATATGATCTATTGTTACATTTCAGTGTAAATTTGGTATGCATAACTTAATTACTTTTTAAGTATTTGAAACATGAAAATTAGGTTAAATTTTTACAAAATTCAAATTATTTCCAAAACCTTAAGGTTTAAGTAATAAAAACCTTATTAAAACACACACTTATTTTGATCAAAGGATCCAAAAATGCAATAAAATACAGGGTGTTTCTTTAAAAAAACACAACTTTGATACTTTTAGGGTTTTTGGGACACCCTGTATATTATGAAAGTAATTTTAAAAAGTAGCCCTAATAGACCCCCATATATCCCCAAAGTGAAACTTTTTGAAAGTCACGTATTTTGGCCACAATATTCCGTGCCGTATAGCGTGAATAACCCTGTATATCGTCGGGATCCAAGAGATTGAAAGTTAAACTTTTTAAGTAACGTTGCATGATCGAACCCTCTATTAGGATAATAACCTTCCGACTTAAAATACAAATATTTCAAAAATTTACGTTAAATGCCCTTAACCATGTATTTCTGCTGTTGGGTTTGAGGAAACCAAATTAAGGAAGCATATTCCAACTTAGACCTCACATAAGCATTATATAAAGTAATTAAGGTATTTATATTTTTAAAACTTTTAGTATTGCGATATATGAAACCTAGAGCTCTTATTGAACCCTTAATTACTTCACCAATGTGACAGTTAAAACTTAATTTTGTGTCAAAATGTACACCTAAATGTTTAAATGTTGAAACATTTTCAATTAAAGTGGAATTGATTGAATAAGTGAACCTCACAGGATTAGTTTTTCTAGTAAATGACATGAACTTGCACTTATTAATATTTAATTCCAGTCCATTTACTTCACACCATGTAACGACCTTGCCAAGCTCGTTCTGCAAATACAAGCAATCATTATGATTGTTGATTGCCGCATATATTTTGAGATCATCCGCATATAAAAGATGTTGACAGGTCAATGTTGTGGAAAGGTCATTAATAAATATGTTAAAAAGCAAAGGGCCTAAAATTGATCCTTGAGGGACACCAGACGTAGGGAAATAAGAACTAGATTTAAAATTATTGAAAGTGACATACGATTCACGTTTACTTAAGTAAGACGACATTAGAGAGGTAGATGAATTGCAAAAGCCAAAGTTATCCAACTTAGAAAATAAAAGATTATGGTTAACTTTATCGAATGCTTTCGACATATCCGTGTATATGACATCAATTTGACTAGAGGAGTCAAGAACTTCAGCAATGTTATGAGTAAGAGCAAATAGATTAGTTACTGTCGAGCGATAATCTATGCTGATTATCAGAGAGCTAAGGTTTAATATGAATGTAAATCTGGTCCTACAGCACACGTTCAAAAACTTTAGCAATATGTGATAAAATTGCTATAGGTCGATAGTTATTAATTTTGAGAATATTGGCACTTGGTTTAGGTATTGGACAGACTGATGTTATTTTCAATTTATTAGGAAAGGTAGAATTTTGAATAGATAAGTTGAAAATAATTGTAAGCGGATAACAAAGAATAGGAGCACAATCTTTTAAAATAAAAGCAGGTATATTGTCATCACCGGAAGAAAATTTATTAGGAAGTTTCTTAAGAATGATATATACAACTTTATCTGAAACAGGGGAAAAGGAAAAACTGGGAATATAGTTGAAATTAGATAAATGAACATTTTTAGATGGGGAAACATGAACAGATTCAAAAAAATTACGAAAACCGTTAACAATTTTTTTCAGGGTTGTCCACTTTATTATCATTATCTATCAATGTCGAAGGAATTCTGGATGTACTAGATCTCTTAGAGTTTATGTACGTCCAAAACTGACCTGCGTTTGAAGTAACTTGATTTTCAATGGTGGACATGTATGAGTTATAAGAAGATTTGATTTTACGTTTAATTAATGCTCGGAGGTGTCGAAAATTAGCCCTAATGGAGATTGAGTTAGATTTGAGTTTAGTTCTAATGGTATTCTTTTCTTTAATTAAATGTATTATTTCTGAATTATACCAAGGCGGGTACTTTCTTTTATTTTTATTAAATTTATAAGTTGGAATATACTTTAAAAGAGCAGAGTTCAATATATTATAAAATTCAGAAAGAGCGAGATTAACGTCAGAGAAACTTAATAGTATATCCCAATCAATACCACATAAATGTTCATATAATTCTGGACAATTTCCTTTTTTACAGTTTATTTTAATAACATCACTATTAATTGAAGCCATGGTCGGAGACCATTGCAAAGTAAATTTAAGAGCGGGATGATGAGAATCTTCCAAAACAAGCGGAAATGTTTCTCTATCAATTTGACAGCTAACGTTGGAATATATTAAATCTAAAACATTATTTGAAGAATTTCTAATTGTGTTATATTGTTGAAGGCCTAGAAAAGTACAAAAATAAGAAATAAAGGTTGCTTTAGTAACAAAATTATCTAGAGAATTTGAAATTGATGGACAGTTAAAGTCGCCAGCAAAAATAATGTTATCATTATCAAAATTTAGTTGAGATAACAAATTAAAAAATAATTTAACATAGTCAGTAGAAGTGTCTGGTGGAATGTATACTAGAACAATAAATAATGAGCTAGATTTCAGTTTCAATTTACATACTGTAATGTCTATTATTGGCACGTGCAATTTAATAAAATCCGTGGAAATTATATCAACTTTAAAAAAATTACGGACTGCTATCAACACTCCACCACTCTTCGATCTACCAGTTGTTTCATTATCACGATCTGACCTAAAAACTAAATAAGAATCACTAAATAATTCACTGCTGCTCACAGGAGACTGCTAGCCAGGTTTCAGTAAGAAGCAAAACATCATGATCACAATCACTAACATTAGAGTAGAAGGTATCGATTTTAGTATTTAATCCACGAAAGTTCTTATAAAAAACTGAAATATTTCCAGAGGTAAACGATTTTCATGCGGAGTTCGTAATGACACGAGGATGCCCCTTAATGAATTTAATAGTTACATTTGTTTCACCGCCCTGCTGCCTTAGTTTCAATTCAGTTCGTGCTGCATTAAGTAATTCCGTTTGCCGAGGAGTACGATCAGTCCATACTCTTGCAAAGCTTTAAAACATTACTGGCGTTGGATTTACAATCAAAGCGAAGCTTAAGGGGTCTAGGCCGTGATCCAACTTTACCTACTCTAAATAAGGATATTTTAGAGAGTAAATTAACAGTACTTAAGTCAGTGAAACTGTTTTTTAAGTGGTCTAAATCCTCCTGTAGTCTAATCAAAGAATCAGTGTTGAGAGATTCGGGAAGATTGTAAACCATACAATTGTTTAACCTATTTTCCCTGTCTTCAATTTCCCGAATAATATTTTCAGTAATTATTTGCGATTTTGCAAGAGATGCCATTTCAGCTTTCAGAAGTGCATTTTCTGCCTTTAATTCAGACATTTGCTTAGTAAGAGATGAAACTGCCTGCGTACAAGTGTCAATCTGTTGTTTAATTTCAGCAGAGAATGGATCAAAATAGCTCTTAAAAATATTATTAATTGCCTCAATAATTTCAGATTTTAAAGTACTATCAAGTACTTGTTCAATTCGATTAGAATTCGAGGGACTGTTCATTAAATTACGGCAGGTAGAGCAAATCCACTTACCATCTCCAGATTTCAAACAGTGTTTAATTTTATTGGGTGCTATAAACTGGTTACATTTTATACAGTTAGTCATATTGATTAGTTTTAAATTACTGAAGTAGGGAAAGCAGGAAAAATGAAAATAGACAAAAACAAAGTAATAACTTATAAATAATAAAAAAAAACAAAAAAAGGGGAAAAAACGGGGACACTCACTTCACACTGCAGTTAATGCCATGATAACAAAGCTAAAAGAAACTAAACAACCAAAACCTATGTATCAATATTACGAAACAACTAAAACTGACCATGCCCAAATAACAAAAGACATAGAAGATATAGACATAAATACAATAAACAGTTTTGAACAACTATCAACAAAATTACAAAATATATTACAAATCAAACAAAAAATTAAGAAAATCAAAAGAACAAAAGATCAACGAAGAAATACTAAAACAAATCAAACTAAGACAAAAACTACAAAAAGAACTTTCAAGAAATTCCACAAACGCAATAATAAAAGAAAACTACGATGCACAAAAAAAAACTCACAACAAAACTAATTAAACAAACGAAAACACAATACTATAGGAATGAATTCCAAAAGCATAAACAAACCCCTTTTAAACTGTGGAAAAGAATACATCAACAAATAAATAAACAAAATAAAACAGAAAATTATATAGAATCAATACACAAAGAATACGGCACTATTACAAACAACAATACAGATATTGCAAACGAATTAAACTCATACTTTACAAATGTAGGGAAAAAATTAGCTGAAGAACAAACTGGCAAAACGAAAAATCCACCAAAAACAACAACAACAAAAAGACACATAGAAGACATAAAATTCCAACATACAACAAACGATCAAATTAACAAAATAATTACAGAACTAAAAGACCATTCGACGCCAGGATTTGACAAAATAACAAACTCCACAATAAAACGAAACAAAACTACACTTATACCAATACTCGTCAAGATTATAAATATAGTGATAGATGAAGCCAGATATACAGACTGCATAAAAAAAAGCCCAAATCAAACCAATTTACAAAAAAGGAGATAAAACAAACCCTGAAAACTACCGACCCATTGCTTTACTATCGACACTAAACAAAATTCTAGAAAAAGTAATACAAATACACTCGGAAAATCGGTCGGCACCAGCAATGGAGTCGGCCGACAGCTGCAGGCAGAGGCTGCCGAGCGCGTTTCCGGGTGGTGGATAGGAGCGTGACATCCCAAGCAGCTGGCGGACTGTAAAGGTGGTATTCATACCTAAGCCATGGCGTGATTCATATGCCCAGGCTAAATCTTACAGACCGATCAGCTTGTCATCATTTATGTTAAAACTACTAGAAAAACTAGTAGACAGGTACATACGGGAAGGAGTTTTAAAGGACTCGCCACTACACCGTCAACAATATGCCTACCAAGCGGGAAAGTCATGCGAGCTAGCAATCCACCAGCTAGTGAGTAGATGCGAAAGGACCCTACAATGCAAAGACGTTGCGTTAGGGGCCTTTCTGGATATTGAAGGGGCGTTTGACAACACAACCTTCAACTCCATAGCAACAGCAATGGAGAAAAGAGGAATTAACCCGAAAGTCCGACAATGGGTAAACAAGATGCTCAGAAGTCGGACTGTGACGACTACCCTATATGGAAAAACAGCAGAAGCGTTAGTCGCATGGCGGGTGCCCGCAGGGAGGTGTTCTCTCGCCGCTCCTATGGTGCCTCGTCATGGACGACCTTCTGTTGCTACTCGAAAGCCAGGGCATATATGCACTGGGGTATGCAGATGATCTGACCATTCTAGTAAGCGGGAAGTTTGGGACCACTGTATCAAACTTGATGCAGAAGGCACTAAATACCGTAGAAAGATGGTGCAGGAATGAAGGGTTAACTGTAAACCCGGTCAAAACGGCGATCGTCCCTTTTACTAGGCGACGAAAAACCAATGACATAAAATCACTACGTAAAAAGGCCATGAGAGGACTTTTTGCGACCCGAAAAATGGTAGGACGCACATGGGGACTGAGACCCAGTATGACCAAATGGCTATACACTGTGGTCATAAGACCTATAGTGACATACGCGGCGCTCGTTTGGGGAGAAAAGACCCAAACCAAAAGTGCAGCAGTAAAACTCGAAAGAGTGCAAAGACAGGCTGCTAATCACTGGGGCAATGAGGACAACGCCCACGGCAGCCATGGAACACATATTATCGCTACCACCACTACATTTATTTGTAATGATGGAAGCTAGACAGGCAGCCTATAGGATGCACATAAATGGACATACTTTAAATATGGGGCCTTCAAGACCGGCAACATTTAAAGTACTACAAGAAGAAGAGACACTAACAATGAGGTCCGATTTCACCAAAATCATACACCCATCCCGCAGATTCAAAACGATCATACCACAGCGGAGTGAATGGACAAATGGAACATACCCGGGAACGAGTAAAGGAACCATCTGGTACACAGACGGGGCCAAAAATACTAAAGGAACCGGGGCTGGTATCTATGGAGGCTGCAACCGGAGCAAACAATTCGCGATTGCTCTGGGGAAGCATGCCTCTATCTTCCAGGCCGAAATAGCCGCCATTGACTGGTGTGCTCATCACTTAATGGAATCGGGACTTAAAAAAGGACCAATTACCATTATGACAGATAGCCAGGCAGCCATAAAAGCGCTAGCCTCACCGATAGTGCAGTCCAGGCTGGTCATGACTTGCATAAACAGACTGGACGCACTGGCGACAACAAGAGAAACACAGCTAGTATGGGTACCCAAGGACCAAAAAATTATTGGACACTTGGGGGCCGACTTGCTGGCTAAACAAGGAGCAACAGGTGAATTCATAGGACCTGAACCCGCTTTCGCTATACCCCATGAAACCGGAAAGGAAATAATCCGACGCAAGTTAGCAGAGGAGCACAAAAAGGCATGGCAAAACCAAAATGGAATGAGGCATACAAGACTCTTCCTAGATGGCCCGGTACCTGACAGCATGTTGAAGCTGTCTAGACTGAGCAGACTGAAACTAAGAAAAATCACAGGACTAGTCACTGGACACTGTGACCTGAACAAGCACAAACATAGGATGGGCATTGAGAAAAGCCCCCTATGCCGTGGGTGTCTGGAAGAAGAGGAAACTCCCGAACACCTACTGTGCACTTGCGAAGCATACAAACAAGAACGCAAGGCGAAACTCGGGAAGCCCATGCTTCCTGTAGAACAGCTAAAGAATATCCCCTGGCAGAAACTCCTGGACTTCTTAGAAGATACAGGAGTTCAAAAGGAGTAAAACAGCCAGAGGCGCACAAAAGGACCACGGAGACCGCAGTGCAGGGACGCTAAGCGACACCACCTCGTGAGGATAAAAAAAAAAAAAAAATACAAATACAAATCAACAACCACCTAATAAAAAATATCATATTCAGTGAACAATATGCTTTCCAAAAACACTCAGGGACGACATCTGCAACAATTGACCTCATTAATTTCATAAAAACAGAACTCGATAAAAAACATAAAGTAGCTGCATTATACATTGACATGAAAAAAGCATTTGACACCATTTCAAAACACAAACTACTGGAAAAACTCATGGCAATAGGTATAAAAGGAAAGGAATTGAAACTAATAAAAACATATTTAACCAACAGAATACAAACAACAATAGCAAACGACTCTGAAAGTAAACCAATGGAAGCAGATTATGGAATACCCCAAAGAGGAAATCTACCCCCGACTCTGTATATAATATATACGAACGATTTACTAGAACTAAATCTCAAAGGAAAACCTTACATACATACATACGCTGACGATACCTGCATTGTGTATACAGGTAACAACTATGAAACCATATAGACAGACATAAATACAGACATAAAACAACTAGAAACCTGGTACCATAAAAACCTGCTGACCATAAACAAAGAAAAAACAGAATACATGATCTTCAACAATAGACACAAAACTAAACTACCGATCAACATCGAAGGAGCAGCCATAAAACAAATAAGCGAAGTAAATTTCCTAGGACTAAAAATACAAGACAACCTTAAATGGGATAAACATATACACCAACTAACAAAGAAGAACGCCAAGAAAATAGCAGCACTGATAAAAATTAGAAATTACATACCAGAAACGACAAGGAAACAAATATACAACGCTCTCTTCAAATCACAAAATACTTACCTCAATAATATCTGGGGAGACACAACGAAGAAAAATATAACGAGACTACAAATACAACAAAACAAAATATTAAAAATACTATAAAAACTAGATAAAAGAACAAATACCCCAAAACTATACCAATAGACACAGGAACTGGACATAAGAAATATGATTACACTAAATAACCTACTACTCATATATAAAATAGAAAATAACTTAATCAAGACAAATATTACCCTCAAAATAAACAAACAAGTACATGAATATAAAACAAGAAGAAAATCGGACATAAGAACATAAAGATTTACAACAACAAAATATTCACAAGCTCTAACTACAGATACAATCATTCAATATAACAACCTACCCAAATATATAAAATCACTCAAGTACACTCCTTCTAAACTAAAAGTTAAAAATATTATTCTAAACAACAAACTTAAATAGAATAACACAAGACAACATTAGGAAAACCACAACATCCCTTAATACCGATAGCTCGAGACGGGAATAAATGCCCACTAACCTCGAGGTGAGGACGAAGGGAAGAAAAGTGCAATACATTTATATGTTTGTAAATTAATTATACATTATGTATATTATTGTAAATTTGTAAATAAATTTATCTCTCTCTAAAAAAAATCTTTATGTGTATGCGGGTTTGAGTTAGGGAGAAAATTTCTGGCTTGCTGAACAGAAACAGATATATGGCTAATTCCGAAGGTGGGAAAGGACGACGATACTGATATAAGTAGTTTTCAACCAATTTGAATAATAAATATTCAGTATGGATTTACAATGGGGAAATTTACTTCATATAGTACCAAAGGTTAAAGATTATATTAACGCGGCGGAAGAAGGTGGGGAATATTGCGCGGTTATATCGATATTGCGATCACGCCTGGTGGCCGATTTTAATCTATGAACTAGGTAGAAAATATATTCCGGGTTATTTAACAAAATTGACAAGGGACTTTTTATCTAACAGAATCGCGCAAATAAATTAACCGGTACGTAAAGCAGTCGAGAGGTATTGCCCTCAAGGGTCGAAATCAGGACCAGGATCCCGGAAAATCATACACGCGACACTTTTAAAGCAACTTTTTCAAAATTATAGTATATATATTTTGCAAAAAAGCGAAACAGCAAAAACCTATATTTAGGAAATCAGAAAAGAAATTTTTCAAAAAATATGAAACAGCAGAAATCTACTCTCCACTTAATGAATATTCGAACTTCACATTTATTTGAATATTCATTGCGCGGAGAGTATAAAATACTTAAGGATTATAATTGAGAAACAGTTAAATTGAAAAAAAAATACATACACACAACACACTACGTTTGTGATAGGCTGTGAAATGTAGCTCAACAAATGTGGCAAGGTCTGTAATTTAACATACGGATGTGGCAAGAACAATCTATCTGGGTGCATATGCTGCGAAGCTCTACAGGAGCGACCTTCCTCTCAACGACATATATTTTATTCACCCGCATAAAGAAAGACCTAAGAGAAAAGCGATTCGATACGACTCGAGCTTATTAAGAATGGAAAAAAGCTGGCAGCGATGTCTTAGTGTCTTAGTTTGCTGTACAAAAATGTTTAATAAATTTTGTATTCTCAAACAGGCTTCAAACTTTGCGAATACACAAATCATACCCTGTATGATGGATCTGTAGGATTTGTGTTGCCTCGACAAACCTCTACTCATTTACCGATGCAGGTTTAATTATTAATTACTCAGGAAATTGTAAAAATAGAGATTATTTCTTTATTCTAATGCAAAGAATGTAAACTAACGTTTTACATGCGAAAAATCTCTATATGTCTTAATTATTTATTTTTTGGTTTCCCTGGTTTTTTCGTCCGCCTCCCTGATGCCTGGAGCTCCTTGTTTGCCGCGCTCTCGCCTGTACATTCCTCGAGGGTACGCCACACTAACCCCCCCCCTCCTTAGAAAAAGGAAGTAAAAGAGAAAACTAGGAAAGGGGAAAAGAGAAGGAAACCCCTCTAGTAGGAGTTGTTTTTTTGGTTACAGATCCATGACGTTTAAGAATAGACCGAAGAGGTATAGTAGGGAACGGAGAAAAGTGTAAAGAATTTGAAGATGAAGCAACAGAAAATGTTGGTTGGAAGCTAGGCTTTAATCGGTCAACGGTAACATTTGTGAATTTTCCGTTAACAGAAATCGTAAAAAATTTTGATTGTCGCTTTAAAATTTGAAACGGTCCGTCATACGCGGGTTGAAGAGGATGCTTAATACAATACTTCCTAATGAAAACGTGTGTGCAATTACTTAAATCGGGGTGCACAAAACTTTTGCGAGAGGCTGGGCGGCTTAATGCAGGTCGTAGTATCTGCATTTTGACTCGTAAGTCATCAATAAATTTTGAGCCTGAATAAAGGTAACCGGAAATTGAACTTGGAAACAGGAAATCGTCTGGTAAACGTAATGTTTTACCATAAACGTATTCGGCTGTTGTGGCCGAAAGTGAAGTTTTAAAAATAGTGCGTAAACCTAATAAAATTGACACCCAGTTCTTTGGATCGTTACTCATTCGGATCGAGTCTTTAATTTGTTTATTGAGCCGCTCTACCAAGCCGTTAAATTTTGCAAAACTGTTTTCAAACGTGAGATTGAAATTGACGTCCACGGTCAGTGAGAACCGTAGATGGTATACCGAAGCGTGAGATCCAACAATTTAAAAAAGCTTGAGAAACAGAGTCTGCAGTAATTTCGACAAATGGTTGGACTTCAGGCCAACGCGTGAATCGATCGATGCAGACTAAAAGATATCTGTATGTGTGACAAACTGGCAAAGGGCCGATAATGTCGATGTGGATGTCAGTGAATCGGTCGTCCCGATCAGGAAACTTAGCAATCGGGGATACTGTGTGACGGAAAATTTTGACTTTCTGGCACTGCAAACAGGATTTGACAAAATGTATGATGTGGTGGTTCATCCGCGGCCATACATAGCGTGAATTTACAAGACGTTTCATTGCTCGAACGCCAGGATGAGTTAACCCGTGGAGTGACTGCAAAATGTTAAGTCGTAATTCTCCGGGAACATAAGGTCGTTTCGAAACAATGTCAACGTAAATGGGTGTGCTAGTGCCAGGCGGAGTGAACTGCTCCAGTTTCAGTGAAGTTGTGCCGTTTGTTAACAAAAATTTAAGCTCATCGTCTTCTGACTGAAACTTGGCTAGGTCCGGTAATTCTAAAATATTAATTTCGACACGCGATAACGTATCCGCGACGTCGTTTTCTTTACCGGGAACAAACCTAACATCAGTAGTGAATTGCGCGATAAAAGTTAAATGTCTGTGCTCACGTCCTGAATAACGATCTGAAGTTGAATTTATGGCAGCAATCAATGGTTTATGGTCTGTAAAAATGATAAAATTACGACCTTCGAGATAATATTTGAATTTTTTAATTGCCAAATAAACGGCCAGTAATTTGCGTTCAGTTATTGAAATGATTTAGAAAAGAAAGCTAGCGGTCGAAGAACGCCAGATTTTTCCTTCTGCTGCAAGACCGCGCCAGCAGCGGAATCAGATGCGTCTACCAAAATGCTTAATTCTGCATTTGGGTCTGGTAGGCTAAGCATAGCACAGTCGGATAGTGCAGCCTTGACTGCCGTAAATGCTTGTAGTGCAAGGAAACGTTGATTTCTGGTCAGATGGTTGTGGAAAATACATGATTGCATCAACCTTAATTTGTAATGGTTTGATGCCTGAACTGTTAATGCTATGACCTAAGAAATCTAATTTTGTTTCGCCGAAAATACATTTGTCGTTATTAATTTTAATTCCAAAAGTTGTTAATCGTTGAAAAATTTGTCGGAGGTGTTGTACGTGCTCATGTTCGTCTTTACTGAAGACTAAAATGTCATCCAAATATACGAAACAAAATGGTAGCTCGCGAAGAACTGAGTCCATAAACTGTTGAAAAGTTTGTGCGGCGTTTCTCAAACCAAAACTCATCCGCGTATACTCAAATAAGCCAAATGGTGTTGTGATTGCAGTCTTCGGTATATCATTAGGGTGAATTGGAATTTGATGATAAGCTTTAATCAAATCGATTTTAGAAAAGACTTTGCAACCAAAACAGCTATACGTAAAATCATGCAATATGGGCAGAGGGTATCGGTCAGGAATTGTAACCTTGTTAAGTGCACGGTAGTCTCCGCACGGTCGCCAAGAACCATCGGATTTCGACACCAAGTGCAGCGGTGATGCCCATGGGCTTGATGAGGGTCGAACAAAACCAAGTTTTAATAAGCTATCGAATTCTTGTTTGGCAATTTTGAATTTGTGTGGCGGTAAACGCCTTGGTTTGCTGAAAACAGGTGGGCCGGAAGTTTCGATGCTATGTTGCACTTGATGTTTAATTGGGTTAGTGAGGTCAAAAGAAGTGGTGAGATCGGGAAATTGATTGAGTAATTTGGAATATGTTGGATGATGATTGGATAATGAATTTATGATCGGCTGTTGCATCAGACTGGACGGTTTCCTCATTAATCGATTATTGGCAATATCAACAATTATGTTGAAATGCCGGAGAAAATCTGCACCAAGAATCGAGTGGTTTACGCGTGCAAGTATGAAATGCCACTGAAATGTTACATCTAAGCCGATGTTAACTGTTAGTTTAGATAATCCGAAAGTTGAAATTAAATTTCCACTTACGGTTTGCAATGTAAATTTTGTAGGGGGGTGAGTATTGGCATAGAGTTAATTCACCGCCAAAATGCTGACCTGGGTGCCAGTATCGATAAGAAATTTAGTGCCAGAATTTGTATCGCGGATAAACAATAGTCGACCTGACGGATGAACGGAATCGTGGGTCGACATCAAACCCGTTCTGAGTCATTTCCCCAATCGCAAGGTTTGGTGCATTTTCGTGCATCGTCTTTCAAATTATAGTGATACCAGCACAATTTGTGGTTTGGGTCATCACGTTGTACAGAACGAGATCTGGAAGAAGAACGGTTTCGGCTTGGATATTTGTTTCTAGATTGTTGCAAAATAGAGGTAGTTAAGGTGGTTAAATTTTGAGTTAATTCCGAAATTTAATTCTGTAAACTTTGCACCGTTGCTTCGAAATTGCTAAATTTCGTGTCTAATTTCGTGTTATTCGAAACTTGTTTGGAAATGCCAGTAGCACTGATGAACATAGGTGCTGAGATTTCCATCACGTGATCTGCCATTTCTGCAAGATCTGCTAATGACGTACCACGTGATGCAACTAGGATCTTTTGCACATCAGCGTAGTAAGTTCTCATCGATTGAGGTATTCCCCAAAAGTTGCTGTAATTTACGTAGGAGTTGGGAAAGAATTTGATGTCCGAGTACCTCGTTCGATAAGAGTTTTTGTAAACGTTTCTTTTCAGAAATCATTGTCCGTTTAATAATCTCATTTTTTAGTATTTCATAAGGATCGATGGCGGGTGGTTCCATGAATAAATCCCTTACGTCCATTGCGATATCTGGAGGTAAGGAAGCGACAACTTTAAAAAATTTCCGGACAGAACTGGTTACGCGTGAATTTAAAAATTCCGCCTCTATTTGGATAAACCAAATAAAGGGGTCAACACGCCAAAATGGTGAAAGCACACATTTAATATTACCGATCGTTTCCTCAGAGGTACTTTGATCTTCCATACCGTTTGAAATTAGGAAAATAAATTAGAAGAAAGAAAATCAAGAAGGAAGAAAATGTAAGGAGAAAGTGAGGATTTTCTAATGTGAAGAAAGGTTAATGTAGCGTCACCTTCGAGGAATGTTTCGTGGCTTTCGTGCTTCCGTGTGGCTTTCGTGTTATCTGGACGAGTACAGGAATGAAGGATTGTAGACAGCTGACAGTTTTGATAGCTCTCGATATTCCTCGATGTGATCCTGCTCCTCTGCTATCGGCGAATCATCGGCACTTATCCTGCCGGGTTGCTTACTACGGCAGCGTGTTCAGGGGTCACCAACGTAGGCCCCTCGGGG
This sequence comes from Ontholestes murinus, assembly GCA_963969525.1. Lineage (NCBI taxonomy): Eukaryota > Metazoa > Arthropoda > Insecta > Coleoptera > Staphylinidae > Ontholestes > Ontholestes murinus. The sequence continues at coordinate 83,240,291 of OZ018387.1, forward strand.
TCACCAATGTAGAATTTGTGTTGCCTCGACAAACCTCTACTCATTTACCGATGCAGGTTTAATTATTAATTACTCAGGAAATTGTAAAAATAGAGATTATTTCTTTATTCTAATGCAAAGAATATAAACTAACGTTTTACACACCAAAAATCTCTATATATCTAAATTATTTATTTTTTTGGTTTCCCTGGTTTTTTCGTCCACCTCCCTGATTCCTGGAGCTCCTTGTTTGCCGCGCTCTCGCCAGTACATTCCTCGAGGGTACGCCACACAATAAACCATAACTATACTTCATTAACGATGAACGTTAATGAAGTGGCCCAAAGCATGCTCTTAAAACAACCCGATGGAAAATATTTAGGCGCTGTTGGTGAATTGCATAATCGAAATATCGATGCTGTGTTAATAACTATGTCTACAAGTTATACAAACGATTTTGACATTTCGTAACCAATTATCATACTTGGAGTGAGATACTATGTTCCTTTAGCTACCCCTTTTGCAATTGGGAAGAATATCTTTAAAATTTTCAATCCTGATGTTTGGGTTTTAATCGGTGTCTCATTTGTAATTATTATGCCATTTTGGTACATTCTAATGCAAAAGGAAATGACAATATCTTTCAGGGAAAGTAGTTTTATCGTATTCGCCACGTTTATAACTTCACATTCGTGGAAACCAAATAGCAATCTACTGCGTATGTTTTATCTAATTTGGATATTCTTTGTGTTTATCATAATTAGTAGTTATCAATCCCTACTAACATCAAAACAAATAACAACTATTAAAGAATTAGCAGATTCCGAGCTTACCGTCATCACAGTACCACCCGGCCTCTACGCCCTTCGGGTTTTTTCCTAATCTGTACAGTAATAGGATATCGAAAAGTGCCGTAAAAAATCTAACGTTTAATCAGGAAAACATTGACAAATTTAACCGAGGAGAGTCATTTTTATTTACAACGAACACGCTCTTCAAGGTCTTAACATAAACAATGTCTATATTATCGATTGGTTGCATATACCATGGTGTGTAATTCTTCTCGACAAAAACTCTCCGTTTATAAGGCATCATGAATCTGGGTTAATAACAAAGTTTGGAATGAGAAATATTTTCTTCAACATTAAGTACGATGCGCAACTTGACTTTATGGTGGTTCGAATTGAACATTAGCTAGCGATCACTTGGATATATGCGTTTGGTATTCTAGTTTCCACTGTTGTATTTTGTGTGGAGTACATCACATATAATTCATCAAATAGAATTATACGAACCATTCTTCGTAGACAAGAAATTGATATACAAGTGAAAGAGTTCTCCACCTAGGAAATAGTTGTGCCTAAAACCAGCAAAACATACTTGAATGTGATAGTTTAAAAGAAAAAGGGAGATATTCGATTCTGTATTGGCTATAGGAAAATAACGTCTAAGAATTGACTCATATTTCGGTACTTCAGAAAGATGTTAAGATTTTATGGATGAGAAAGTCAATTCGATCATTATTAATTTATCAAAGTAATTCCGTTTTATCTAAAAACTACATTTGCATTACACTTCTCAAAAAGTTTTTGTGGTGTGATCCGAAATATAATAGATAATACCGTAGTATACTCCAAAACCACCACATATAATTTGCATTTGCCTTCAAACATCTAGACTATAATAATCTTTGATTAAACGTAGTTCAGTGTTCATTTAAAAATATATCTTTTGAGTATCTGGGGTACATAGTAAATTCCGATAGAACAAGACAATTGGATAAGTATCTCGGAGAAATATATAATTATCTAATTCGCTAATCTTTTTAGCAGCTAAGGATAGGTATTAAACTTTTCAATTAGGTTTGATAATATGTCCTAAATTTTATTACAACTGGATTGGATAAGCAAACCACCTATTTGCGAATGTTTAAATATAACAGCTGCAATATAAATGTTAAAACTCCAAGTTCAATAACAACTTTAACTCCAACGAGAGCTGCCAGGACTACATTGAAGATCCATTGATAGTGTGTGAAAAGGTGATGAATCACCTTATTAAGCACCCTAAGCAATACCGGTGTGTTACTCAATATACAATAAATTTGATAACTATTGTATATTTGAATAGTTAATAAAATATTTGATAAAAAACAGGTTTTTATATCGATGAGGTTTCGTTGATTACTAGATATGAAATATTTGTTTTCTTGTGTTTTTTAAATTATAAAACATTCTTTGATAAGAAGCCGAAGTCTCAAAAACGGGATGACATAATATATGTGATTCATGCATTTCCATCCACTTTTGATCTACTATCTTTGGAAGATAATAATTATCCTAATTTAGAGCATCGTTTTCTCTTAAATTTACGATCTATAACAATATTATTAATTAACATTTGATGTAAAAACCTATTTATATATTGTTCGTTTTATAGACTATTAATAAATTCCGATTTGCGTAAGAATAAATTCAGGGATAATTATATCGCTTAATGTTTAATCAATACGTTTAATTATACCTGTAATCAGGGATTACAAGAACAATAAATTTTAGTATAATCGCTATAGCAATAAAATAATTAATAGAAAATTATCCTTTCAATATTTTACTGATATCTCAATAACTCAATAAATAATAATAGAGCGAAGAGTAAATAGCTAAAGCAATAATGCTACAATTAAATTTGTATAAATGTATAGCCTTTAATATTTTTTTCGCCACTTCAATCATTTACTCGAATGAAAAAATTACAGATAAGTTCTTGAATTCGGATGAAGATACTGAACATCAACATAATCTTAAAAAGTGTGTTGATATGATAATTAATTTTACAAATGCGACGGATATAATCCACGTTTATAAAGATCACTACAATTATCAGAGCAATAAGTTAGTGAATATTTTATATAATACTAATAAATATTATATTAACTTCATGCATAAATTAAAACCTAATTATTGTATAATTGAAGCTAGGCATGCAGATTTTGCAGAAATTTTAAATTTCGCTCACACAGAAACCATTTTTGATCCATCCAAAACAACACTTTTAATATTACTAGATGACGGAGACATTACAGAAATTCTCCAGACGCTCTGGAAAAAATATGTTATAAACATTATCATTGTTCAAGATTTTAATGTGTACACTTACCATCCAATAACGTATAGAGGATGTAAAAACTTTCATCCTGAGTTCTTATTTAATTGTCTGTTGGAAGATCCGAAACATTTATTAATTGATTTAAATGTTAAACATTTTAATAATTGCGAATTGCGTGTATTTGCTTTACCATTGATTGATTTTGTCCTTCAGGGACCCTATAATTCTAACGAAGGAATTGGTGTAATAATAACAAATCAAATAAGCAAGTTGTTAAATTTGGAAATTGTTGGAATGGATCATAATTATACATCAGCTGCGGTAAATGTTAATGGGGTAGCCCAAAGCATGCTTCTAAAACAACCTGATGGAAAATATTTAGGCGCTGTTGATGAACTGTATAATAGAAATGCTGAAGCTGTACTAATGTCCATATCTACAAGTAGTCTACAAGATTTTGACATCTCATATCCAATTATCATATTTGAAGTGAAATATTACGTTCCTTTGGCTAAACCTTTTGCAATTTGGAAAAATATCTTTAAAATTTTCAATAGCGATGTTTGGATTTTGCTTGGTGTTACCTTTATAACCATAATGCCATTTTGGTATATACTTATGCAAAGAGAAACGATAATATCTTTAGGGGAAAGTAATTTTATAATATTTGCTACATTTATAACATCACATCCTTGGAAACCGAATAGCAATCTACTGCGTATTTTTTATTTGCTTTGGATTTTCTTTGTATTTATTGTAATCAGCAGCTATCAATCCCTTCTAACATCCTATATGTACCTACCGGGTACATCCAAACAAATTAGTACAGTTGAAGAACTAGCAGCTTCCAAACTCACTCTCATCACTGAACCGACTGGTGTTTACTTGCTTCGCGTTATTCCAAACCCGCACCACAACACGATCTCGAAGCGTGCTGAAAAAATTTTAAAGTTTAACCAAGAAAACATCGACAAATTTAACAGAGGCGATTCCTGTCTTTTTTTAGACGAACGTTATACTCAAAATTCGCTTCGCGGTCTTAGCATAAATAATGCCTACATTATCGATTGGGTTGACATATCGTGGTGCGTAATGATTCTCAACAAAAATTCTCCGTTTACGACACGAATCAATCAACTTATCGTAAGACATCACGAATCTGGATTAATTACGAAGTTTGGATCAAGAAATGTTTTCTTTAATATAAAGTATAACGCTCAACCAGACTTTTTGGTAGTTCGTGTTGAACATTTGCTGGCGATCATTTGGATTTATGCAGGTGGTGTGTTGTTTGCTATTTTTGTATTTTTTGTAGAGTGCCTCACATTTAGATCGTCAAATTAAATTATAAAAATTCGTGAGTAGATAAAGTTAGCCGGTTGTAAGCCAGGAAGTATTCCCAAGGGGGATAAAAGAGCGTAAAAGGAGGAAAAAAGAGGACAAAAGGGCGTAAAAAGAGCGAAACCGCAACATCCGCTTCAGGAAGTTCTTCCGGTGACCTTGGGAATACTTTCTGGCTTAGAACCGGCTAACTTTATCTACTGTCGTACATAGTTTCACAAATTATCGAAATATTCTTCTTGAAAATTAATACACTCTTGCATGCTCTTAAATAAATTTTCGAAGCACTTTCTCGACTATTTCAATTTGTTGCCCTGGCTACCGAGGTCACCAGATTTATCTCCAGTTGAGCATTTGTGGGTAATCATCGACCGAAGACTCCTTAACTTTCAGCGTCCCCCTCGAACTATAGAAACACTTAGAAATGCGTTAATAATTACTTGGAATGAGATACCACAGGAGGACATCAATCATCTAATTAGAAGGGAACCTGTGCGCCTTAGAGAGTATATAGCCCACCGTAGTACATTATTTGTTTACTGTGTTTTCCCTTACAATTGTACAAAATATTATGAAAATAAAATTAATTATATTGGGCGTTCGGATTTCTATGTCACTTAGTATATTAAACCGAGTGGATAATGATGTTTTGACTACCGATTTCATGTTATAATGATAAGTTTCAGCAATTGGTCTGGAGGTATTGGAACGTATGATTATGGAAATTTAATTTAACTCACTTCGGCGATGACAAAACTACAATAGAAGTTTGACACAATGTTTATGCTATATATGCGTAAATGTCAGGAATCAATATGTTTTTATAATAAGATATTGGAAGAATAATCTGAGATTTCAGAAGCGTATTAAGCGTGTAATAGGCTCATGGAAAACAGGCTATCACCGATGGTATCGATAAAGACTTATTTCTTCTAGTAGTTGGTTATAAACCACTGACTTTTAGAAATAAATTTATCTTTCATCTCTATTCAGTATCATTTGAGTTAGAAACTGTTTAGCATCAAAACTTCAACTAGTACTAGAAGGTTTATTTCCATGAATTATTTCTCACTATTCTCAGAAATATATTTCTTGGCTTCGGTTTTACTAGCAGGATCGTTAGACATTTTTTTTAATGGCAACCCTATTTTTTTATCACTATTCTTAAAGAGTACACATGTGTTCCCAACTTCAAATTTTTATTTCCTGTCATTTACAAGATATTTAACAAACATCTAATTTGAAAAATGAATAAATCTAAGTCAACTTAATTCAATTTTATGCATTTTAAAAGTGAAATATGGCTGCTGCTCTAGTGACGCTAATTTCACTTCTATTGCTAAAAATAGTAATCGTGAAACCTTCTCAGCGGTGCAGTGACACCGCACGGCTTCGTATAGGACTTTTGAAGTGCTCGCTTAGTACCTTATGCATTTTTCCAATTCTTTAAAAATAAACACCTTATAATTCCTAATAGAGTAGCCGAAATGCTTTGGACCACAGTTTACATTAGCGTTTACATTAGCAAATATAGATTATATTAAGATTAATCAAATCGATTTTTCTTTATGATCGACCAAAACTTCTTGAAAGAGTTCATATATGTTAGGACATATATTTTTTTACATTACCATCGAATAATGGTCCAACTATGTCTATATGCATAAGGCTGGTCTTTTCTGGTAATAGGCTGAATAGTATGATTTCTGCTGTTTGACATGTAACAAAATTATCCCATTCTTTGTAGAATGTCTTTTGCAGTTGCCTTACATCTACCACCTGATAATTAATTAAGAATAGCAACTACACAAGTATCTTTAAACAAACTTATGTAATAAAAGAGAATACCTGTTTCCTATTTAATGTTGTAATGAGCGGCCAAACTACATTTATCGAGATGTTTCAGTAAAGATACGTTGGTGTCATCACGGTCGTGCGTACCGCTCGTTTCGTTTTTACTGTCGGCGTACAATCAATTTTAAAAACAGGGTTCATGGACTGAATAAACCAGGCAATGATCTGTTTTATATATCCGCAGGTAAAACACCAAGGGCCGCTATATGCTACCCTAACAAATACAACCCCATCTTCATGCAGCACCTATCTACCGAGGACCTTGTGGTTGTTCGGGTAAGGCTTTGCTTGAAAGACGAGGTAAACTATCTGACACTAGCATCAGCATCTGGGGATCCGGGAGTTGATGTGTGTCCTTAAAGTTTCATGCGCATATCATTAGCGCGTACTCGTACAATACGTCTATTTTAATCAATTAAATAGACGCATCTATCGGAATTATCATTCACAATATATGATCCTAACAATTTAAGCGTAAATCCAATGATATCGATGAATATACTGTTACTGTTGTTCTCGAAAGCCGTTCAATATCTCCCGTTCTTCCGCGAATGTAACACATAGGATCGGCTGCAGGCGAATCGCTCATTGAATGCTAGCCCGTCTTGCATTCGTATCGGTAGACTTTTTTTACTTTTAATTTGTTTGTTCTGTTGGATTTTCCTGCGGGTGATATACTCCCACTCCCCAATTTCGAAGTTGATCCCATTAGTTTTTTAAGGAAAACCGCGGCCCTTAATGGTTGATCTCAACTCTCGGGTATCCAAATCTTTGAAAGAGTTGATCTTCTACCAATTTTAAAATATCTAGTTAGATTGAGCTTAGCCAATTGGGGACGCCTTAACTCATTTGGTGAACAAGTCAGTTAATACTAGAATAGAATAGTTCCATTGCTACCGTGTCGAATAGAGCCAAAAGGTATGCGCGCATAAATTATAACCCTTTTCTGATTCCATTTCTATTTATGCGCTTCATGTCAAGATGCTGCACTTCTATACGTAATTCCTAACATCCGGAGTTAGGGATGGCTAGGGTAAATTGCTTCATCGTACATCGTGTGAAGAACTTGAGGAACAACTGCTATGAGGATATAGTGTTCTGTCGATGGTTCAATGTTTTCTAACACTGGTTGTATTTTTTCCATTCAGCCTGAGTTTTGCCAGCAGTCTCTGATGAACTGATTTTTGGGGTTGATACTCAGTTTTTAAAGAAAAACCATGTCCCTTTATCGCTAATCACAACTTTAGGAGTTTCTAAAACTTTGAAAGACTTGATTTCTAGCAATTTTAAATTATAGTTATATCGAGCTTAGCTACTTTCCACTAGAATAGAGTAGACCTTATGGTACCGTGTCGAATAGTGTAAATATTATGCGCGCTTTCATGAGAACTATTCAGATTCTATATCAACGCTTCGTGGCAATGCAGACGTTGCACTTCTTTGAATAATTCCTGACATTCTTGTTGCCTCATCTCGTATATCGTGAGGAGAATTCGAAGAATTGCTGCCGCGGGAACGTAGTGTGTCCTGCCGCGATTTTCTAATTGCCGATGGTATTGATATCCGCCCAGTGTTTCCCAACACTGGTTGCACCATGTATAGTAGTTCTGGCAGAGACTGTGAAGCTGCAAATCCCTACTTAGGCATATTCTAACTTGTCCAAGGTTTTAATAAAATGAAGAATCTCACAAGGCATAACAAAACCTTAAGAAGAAGAATACACTTACTACTTCATCAGTTTTAAGATAATCGTTATTAATTAAAAACTTTGGGCTGGATATAATTAAATTTAAATAACTTTTTGAAAAACAGAGCAGAATTATTATGTGATCAGAAAAAGAATTACTTGCAGTAATAATGTCGGAAGAATGTTTCTATAAATATTTACATCCAAGAGCACTATTACAAAAATCAGACTGAGCTAAATAGCTTTAAAAATCTAAAAGAATAAATCACAGAATGGCTGTATCAGATTGACATTGACACTAAAAATTTGGGCGGTCGGAAACTCTATAATTATATGAAGTGATTGGAATTGATAAACAATCAGAACAATCTTAAAAAAGTTTATGAAAAGGAAGATGAATTGGCAACATGGAAAGGTAGGTAAAATTTTCATCAAAATTGAAATCGTACTGAGCTCTGTGTGCGATTCTTTAATTGGATAAAATAAATATTTATACATTTAGAAGACCAGAAAAGGCGACTTTTATTCGTACAGTTATTAATAAGGAAATTGATAGCAATGATAATGGAGTTTTATAAAAAATGACAATGGCTTTAGTCAAATATAATCTACACTAAAGAATAATCTCTTCAAACAGTTTTTTTTTCTTCCTCTCATTTACTATCCATTGGCCACACTTTTCTTATCGGTTCCTAAAGAGTACCTATCACAGACTCTGATATTAATATATGTTTCTTGTTTCACCTCTCCAAAATCCACACAACTCTTCTATAGCTTACCAATTCTTTCTTTTCTCGCTAACTGAAACAAACGACTTCCATTCCTTAATTTTCTCCCATCGGTAGTAACTCCTCGAACAGTTTAAAATTAAAAGCAAAGACTCATTCCCAGTTCTGACAGCATTTCTGTTCTGATATTGAACCCCCTCTGTAACAATACATTTTCTTGGTCTAATATATGTAGGCTATGTCTCAATGTTGGCTATTTCTCGTTTTATTAGGAAGAAAAATAATAATTCATTGATTTTCTTTATACCACTCCGCATACTTTTTGAAGACCAAGAAAGATTAATCATGCCACCCAAAGGTCTTTGACTTTTTTTGATATGAAGGCGTAATAATTTTAAAATACGAAACATTTCGTAAATCTACAATCAGTCTTACTAAGACTGGAAAACAAATCACTAATTTTATTTTGCGAAAGGCTGCTTTTTAAACTTAAATTCATAAATATTATTTCTCTTTCAATATCAGCATTATTAAATCTTTTATATATAATTGTCCTTTTCAATTTGCTTACTCTCATTGGGCTCTTATCCTTCCCTACTTAATGTTCTTTCTTCAAATACGCCATTTTTTATTCCTTAGCCTCTACTATTTAAACACACGTCGATGTTGCAACCTTACCACAAAAATCCTATCTGGTTATTAACATCATACAGAAACTCCCTTACCCTACAACTTGCTAACTTAAACTACATAATATTGCAAGAAAATCAGATTAATAACTTACCTCGCAAGTAAGTAGCAAAATAGTCAACATTTTTTTATGGATCGGTAATATTACCTCCTCCATATGTCATCTTATCTGGAATTCGACTAGCATTCTTTCTTGAATTAATATAAGAAAAAAAATAGGGTCACGTAAAATATTATGTTCCATTCTATCAATATAAAATTTATGATCACTTTTTATTGGGTTCTGAATTTGAATACACAAGCGACTTATTTTAAGTTTTAAATAATTGAATTTAATAATAATTTAAAAATACGAAAACATTTCGTGAATCTACAACAATGAGTCTTACTAAGGCTAGAAAACAAATTAATTTTGAAACAACTACTTCTCTGGCTAAAACCTCGACAGACATTGAATAAAATTTTATTGTGTCTCGTAATTTTCGTCTGCTGGCAAGCTAGGCTTTGCTAGCTCCATTTCTTGCAATCTGCTCGGTTTTTTGGCCATACGAATCTTTCTGCTACTAATTTGGCTGTAGCTTTTGCTCCATGGTGTGATAATCGATGCAGACTATCGAACACCTGTTTTCGTAAATTGGTTGTTACGAAGGGTCGTACCACGTCGGTTGAGATGTCGCAGTAGATGTTTGAGTTATACACCGGAAAATGAATCTTTATGGTCTGCAGGCTTATATACCCTTCGATAATCAGGTTCTTGTGTTGTTCGTCGTTATCTTGTTCGCTCCAATTGTCATGAAGTTGATTCCTGCTGTCACCTGATCGATTCGACTGAGTGTGTCGGCGACATGAATGCTAGCGGTTTCCATGTTCCTTTTTATAACTGTTGGATTACGCCTCCTATTGCGTAATCCGATGCATCTGTGGTAACTACGAGGATGGCATTGGGATGTGGATGCGCCAACAATGCTGCTTTAGCGATCTCGTGCTTGATTTGGTTGAATGCTTATTTCGCTGCTTCCGTCAATTCTATCTGTTGGTTGCCCTTTTTTCCTTTCAACAGTTCTTTTAGCGGTGCTTGAGTGTGCCCGGAATGAAACGTCGATAGTAATTTATCATTCCCAATTGTTCGGTGCAAATAGAGCGATCGAATTTATTAGTTAGTTTGGATACATTTAATTTTCATGTCCCGTTCCATGCGCACTATTCCTTTGTTTTTTGTTTACCCTCACCTGAAATTAGCCGATTTTAACACTAACTCGACAGAGTCGTTGAAATACCGGACAACGGTATAGAACAAGCGGAACTTTACAATTAGTGCTACATTCACCCTCGCCACCCTTAGGGTACGGCCAGAGTGCGAGCGTCAGGCGGTGCGGTGCGTGTGGTGTTCATGTTAAACACGTGCTAACGCATGGTGGCGTCCTGAGTCCTCCTGAGTGCCATGGAGCGTAAGTACGTGTTAAAAAAACGAAGCCGCACGCACCGCACCGCCAGACGCTCGCACTCTGGCCGTACCCTTAGTGTCGGAGATTTTGTGCTTCCCGGGAAGGAGACGGACGCCGAAGAACCACCACAATCACAGGTTAGTCGGCTGATTTGTCCTTTTCCCCCCTTTTCCGGCATTAAGTGTATCTAAACATCTTCACATTCACTCGGTAGCTCTCGCGTAAATAGCTTACAACCTACTGTTGCTACCGAAGCCACTTCACCCTAAACAAATTGGTCCTTCGAACCGGATCGTGCCCTTTAAGGGCCTCCTGGTTAAAATTTAAAATTATTAATTTTTCGTCATTTTGGCCGCCATTTTGCATTCCCACGTGGCTGTTTCCACAACGTTCTTCTTGTTTAAACGTCCGACAGTCATCGGCTTGAGTCGCGTCCAGCGACCCTATTCGCATTATCTGCGCTCGCCGCTTGCGCGTAGTCAGATAAATAACACTCTTTTCGCGGAACACATCTCAGCGCCACACGCGCGCTCAGCATCATCTATTTTCAATTCGTTATTTTCCATTCGAATTCATCGCATTTATTGAATATATCTTATTAGTGCACTATGACTGAACCAAGCGCGAAAGATCACTTGAGATTTACGGTACTTAATACTAAAAAGGAACGACTTTGGAATATGGCGCAACTTTGTTTTGATTTAATAAATAATTTACCCGAGAAACGCGACCTTTTTACGGTGCGCGCCTCACAGATAACGCAGGTTCGTTCGGATTTTATGGACATCCTCGATGAATTAGCGACCTTATCAGTAAGGCATGACGATTTTAAAATAGATACGATTTCTCTTAGCGCTGCATTTGACGAGCTGTATTATCCCATTGTTGCGGTCCAATCGAAATACGAGCGCGAAGCGGCTACTACCGCTGCTGTTGCGTCAGCTGTGGACGCTACTGCTACCGTAGCGTCTACTCCCAATCACATAAAATCTCGTACTAAACTGCCCGAGATTCAAATTTCGAAATTTGACGGATCTGCAGAAAACTTTTCATCGTTTATTTCGCTTTATAATAATTTAATTCATGATACTGATTTATCCGATATTGAAAAGTTTTCGTATTTAATCAGTTATTTAGAGGGAAATGCGTTACGTTTGGTTCAAACAGTCACATTTAGTCCTGATAATTATAGTGTCGCATATGATTTGTTAGTCAAACGTTTTACAAGCAGAAGACTTATAGCAAATCATTATTTTTCGACGATTTTAAATTTATCGCCACTGAAGAATGATCATCCTCGCCACATGCGAGAATTGGTTGATACTTTGCAGGCTACTGTTACTTCTTTAAAATCACTTGATATAAACGAACTCTCTGAATACTTTCTGCTTGAAGCTTTGAAGCCCGTCATCTCGACGAGGAATTCCCAAGTTTCGATGATTTAATTAAACATTTAAGGGATCAGTGCTCAGTAAATGAACTTGTTTCTGGTTCGCCGACAAAACCTATTTCAAATTCGAATATTATTAAAACAAATAAACGAATGTCAATGATTGTACCGGAGGCTAGCAGTACACAACGGAAAAACATTTCGCCTTAATTTGTCCGAATTGTAGAGGTGAACACAAATTAATTAAATGCCCCTCATTCTTAGCGGCAACACCACGAGCACGTTATGAAATAGTTAAGTCTCATAAGCGTTGTTATGCTTGCTTAGGGCAGCATAATGTTGTTAATTGCTCATCAAAATACGCTTGCAAAACCTGTAATAATAAAAAACATAACTCTTTCTTGCATTTTGATGACAATATTAATTATCATGATGATATTGCTACGGCTCAGATTGCTAAAAATCCTCCTGGTGAAAACATTGAAGGCGATTCAAATGCTATTTCTCTGTCATTGGCAAATCCGTGCCAAAATAATGCAGGTACTCATGCCATATTGGGCACAGCACAGGCACAGATTTTAGGTTCAAATGGGCAATGGCACGTTTATCGTTTGGTACTTGACACATGGAGCCAAGTAAACTTTATTACGGCATCGCTCGCCAATCGTTTAAATTTACCTTTCGCTAAGTGCAAGTACGATCTTAAAGGAGTAGGGCAGGCCCGTCTAGGAAAACCACAGGGACTTGTTAATTGTAATATCGCTCCGCTTGCATCGCGGAATTCTCCAATTCGTTTTCAGGCAGTCGTCTTGCCTCGTATAACTTCAGATTTACCTACTGTTCCTCTCTCGCAACAACAAAGATAAATTTGCGTCATTGAGTTTGGCAGATCCTGATTTTTGTCGGCCTGCACCGATAGATATATTGCTCGGTGTAGACACTGTCCTTGATATCACTCCCTCGTCGCCTTCACACATCAAGGGCAGCCCTACTGCAGTTCTTACGACCTTCGGCTGGGTTATTATGGGCTCATACTCTAGTAGCAATCCACCAGAGCTCGTTGCTTTGAACGCACACCATGCTTCTGAAATTCCACTCAATGACATACTCCGTTCATTTTGGGAAGCCGAAGAAGTTACTTCTCCTTCGCTTTCTTCACCCGAAGATATTGTTTGCGAGAAATATTTTAATGATACAACGACACGCGTTGATACCGGTCGTTATATGGTTCGATTGCCCTTCAAAAATAATACTCGACCTTGCTTCGAATCCAATAGGGAAAAGGCCCTTAATCGATTCTACAAATTAGAACTTCGCTTTGAACGAGATCCTGAATATTTCAAATTATATTCGGAGAATATTCAAAATTACATTTCGCAAGGACATCTCATACCTGCTCCTCGTCCTTCACAATTTATCCTCACACATCATGGAGTTATGAAACAGAATTCTAATTCCACTACAATTAGAGTCGTTTTTAATCCTGCTGAGCAGGAGAGAAATGGCCTCAGTTTAAACGACACCCTTTTAAGTGGTTCGTAATTACAGTCCGATATTGGACAAATTATCACACAATTTAGATTATCACAAGTGGCATTCACCTATGACATACGACAAATGTTTAGGGAAATATTAGTTCACCCATCTGATTGTATATATCAACATATATTTTGGCGTTCTTCTCCCAACTATCCCGTACTAGAATGGGAGCACACTCGCTTAATATTCGGTTCTACTAGTAGTCCATTTCTAGCACAACGCACATTACAGCAATTGGTTTTAGATGAAGGTCCGTCCTTTCCTCTTGCAGCTGAAGCTTTGCAAAACTCAATCTATATTGATGACATTTTGTGTGGAGCAGAATCTGAAACTGTTGCTCTAGAATTGAAATTCCAGTTAATTTCACTGTTAAGATTAGGAGGTTTTGAACTTGGTAAATGGGCAAGTTCTCGTGACAGCGTTGTTTGTGCTGATGGTACAATGCCACAGGAATTACCTACGTCAAACGGTGTTATTAAACTCTTAGGGTTGTGTTGGGATTCTATAGCTGACACATTTCGGTATTTAACTCGACATTCTAATGAAGTACCTACCAAAAGAGGAATTCTTTCGCGTATTGCTCGAACATATGATGTTAACGGTTACTTAAGCCCTTTCGTCTTTTTGCTTAAAGTTTTGTTGCAAAGGCTTTGGTTACTTAAAGTTGAGTGGGACGATCCACTGCCTGCTGATATATTATGTCAATGGACACGCAGTGTTAATGAAATGTCTACATTAGAACAAATTTATATTCCTCGTTGTATTATACACATTGACTATACCCATGCCACTTTGGTGGGATTTTCAGACGCGAGTACTGTGGGAATGGCAGCAGTCATTTATTTAAGATTGGAAATAAATGAAACAGTACTTATAAATTTAGTTGTTGCCAAGACCAGAGTCGCTCCATTGAAGACATGGACTATTCCGCGCTTGGAACTTGGTGCGGCTTGTTTGCTGTCAAAACTGATGCATTACACGATTCCATGTTTTTTGTCTTTACAATTGAGAGCACCTATTTGTTTTACGGATTCATCCACCGCACTCGCGTGGATTAGAACTCCGCCCTATCGCCTAAAAACATTCGTTGCAAACAAAGTTGTGCAAATCCATGACTATGCTCCTACTGCCACTTGGAAATTCGTCCCAGGGTCACAAAACCCGGCTGATTTTGCAAGTCGCGGTCTATTTCCATTCGAATTGTTGGATTGTTCGATGTGGTGGAATGGACCAGATTTTTTACATACACCCCCAACGCTATGACCGGTTGATTTGCCTGATATTTAGACTGCAAATCTTCCTGACATTAAAGAAGTTGTTGTGAATATACACTTGTCTTCATCTAATTCAGACTCCATTATATATTTATTTGATAGAGTTTCATCTCTCACTAAACTTTAGCGTATTCTTGCTTACATTAGACGTTTCGCGCTTAACTTTATAGCCAGGATGCAGGGAAAACCTCGATCGGAATGGAATCGTGGACCACTTTCGGCCCAAGATTATTCGGATGCTCTTCATTTTGCTATAAAGATTACGCAGCAGCATTATTTCATTGAAGAGATTAATTTGCTAATCAAGGGCGGTTTATGTTCAAAACGTTTGAGGAAGTTGTCACCCTTTCTTGATTCGCAGGGACTTTTGACGGTGGGGGGTCGACTAAAAATGGCAAGGATGCCAAAGCATTCACGCCATCCGTATCTAATACCACATAATAGTCGTTTGGCAATTCTCTTGATAGATCATTATCATCTGTATACGGGTCATGGAGGACCGACTATTGTACAATCTCTACTTCATCGAAATTATTGGATCCCTTCCGCACGTAGCTTAATTCGTAAGCGAATTTTCCACTGCTTAGTTTGTTATCGGTTCAAAGCTGAACCGATTCACCCCCCAATGGCAGATTTGCCAGCATATCGTGTACAGCCAGCTCGATGTTTTACACACACCGGAGTAGACTTCGCTGGCCCATTTCATATTAAAGCGTCCCTATTGAGGACAACTAAAACAGTCAAGTGTTACATGGCGCTATTCGTCTGCATGGTTACAAAAGCGCTGCACTTGGAAGCCGTAACTGATCTTACGACTGGTGGTTGTCTCGCCGCTTCAGACAGGTTCATTGCTCGTCGTGGTTTACCCACTCACATTTACTCCGATCAAGGGAGAAACTTTAAAGGAGCTGCACGTGAAATTTCCGAAATTACGCAGTATTTTGATAAATCTTCTGCAGATATTTCGCATTATTTTGCAACTAGAAACATACACTGGTGTTTTAACTGCGCCACACTTTGGGGGTTTGTGGGAAGCCGGGGTAAAATCCGTAAAACACCACCTTCGACGCATTATTGGGTCCCAAATTTTAACTCTAGAGGAATTTGGTACTGTACTTTCTCGTATAGAGGGTATTTTGAACTCTCGACCGCTATGTGTTTTGTCTAATTCACCAGATGATGGAGTCGATTATTTGACGCCTGGTAATTTCTTAATAGGTGGTCCTATTCTCGCACGACCAGAGGCAGATATTTTAGATTTACCTATGAGTAGACTCAATCGGTGGCAGTTATGTAGACAAATCGTGCAATCATTTTGGAAGCGGTGGAGTCGCGAATATCTCCACACGCAATTACATCGTCCTAAATGGGACACTCCATCGCGAACTCCCTCGGAAGGAGACGTCGTGTTTTGGTTCAGTCCGGGAGACCCGCCGACTTCATGGCCAATGGGCCGCAATACGCAACTAAAACCGGGCGCAGATGGAGTGACTAGGGTTGTTCACATTAAAACAGCCACAGGGGAAGTGATAAGGCCAGTCACTAAAGTGGTACCTCTGCCCTTAAATTAATGGTCAAATCACATTTTTTGTCTTATTCGTTTGTTTACTTCTTAATATTCAAAATTTTGTTTTATTTTCTATTTAATTTTCACTAGTGACCAATACATTCATTTCTACTTAGTTTACTCAAAATATCTCATTTTGGGTGGGGGGTATGTTCGGTGCAAATAGAGCGACCGAATTTATTAGTTAGTTTGGATACATTTAATTTTCCCATCCCGTTCCATGCGCACTATTCCTTTGTTTTTTGTTTACCCTCACCTGAAATTAGCCGATTTTAACACTAAGTCGACAGAGTCGTTGAAATACCGGGCAACGGTATAGAACAAGCGGAACTTTACAATTAGTGCTACATTCACCCTCGCCACCCTTAGTGTCGGAGATTTTGTGCTTCCCGGGAAGGAGACGGACGCCGAAGAACCACCACAATCACAGGTTAGTCGGCTGATTTGTCCTTTTCCCCCCTTTCCGGCATTAAGTGTATCTAAACATCTTCACATGCTGTCGGTAGCTCTCGCGTAAATAGCTTACAACCTACTGTTGCTACCGAAGCCACTTCACCCTAAACACCAATACTTGTCGTAGTTTCTTCGCTGTCCGTGGTAGTGGAAAATTGTGAATTGCTTTCACTTTGCCATCTAGTGGTTTTGTGCCTTCTTCGGATACCATGTATCCCAGGAAAGCAATTTCGTGCAATCCAAATTTGAATTTGGTTGAATTGATTATTATTCCGTTGTCATCTAACCGTTGAAATAGTTGTTGGAGGTGTTCGTTGTGTTCCTTCTCCGATTTCGCTGCTACCAAAATATCGTCAATGTACACGTAGCAGAAATCTATATAACGGAAGATTCCATCCATGAATCTTTAGAATTTTTGTGCTGCGTTTCGTAGTGCAAAATGTTGTTTTTGCCATTGCCGAGTGTGCGTATTCCTGCTTCTTGCATTGGTTTGATCTGGTCTGTAGCTGTGAGATTTGTTGTACCGTCACGGAGTTTTTTGTTACGGATGACCGGCAGTAATCCATAATAGAACCAGAAATCGACGCCTATTATTGTCTTGTGTACGTCTGCTATGACAAATTTCTTCGTAGTCCAGATTTAAATTAATCGTACCATACGTGTGTATCTCCGCTCCGTTTGCTGCGTACAGGTTGTAATCGGATCGGTGTTGCTTTTGTGGAATCAAACGGCGCGGGAAAACACATGCGTCTGCTCCTATATTGACTAGATATGGTATTTTTGATTGTTGATCGGTGATTTAGTTGCCGCCTTTACTGACTGCCCTGGTCGTTTCCCGATTTTTCGAATTTGTAGGGGGTAGACAGTTGCTGCCTTGCCGAACTTAAAATGGAACCAACACGTGTCGAATGTTCGTCCCTTTGACGGGCTTCGGGCTCGTTCGCGGTTTCGGCTGCCTCAGTCCTTAAATCGTCGCTTGTGTTGATTTCCTTAACTACTGATGTAGTTGTGTTAACTATGGCATCGGCTAGTTCTGTAACTTTTGTGTTGCAAGTATAGCTTGCATGTTGCTTGGGAGCCTTCTGAGCCATAAGGAACGTAGTAATAAGTCTGCCTCCTAGTTTTTCTTGCTCTAACAACTATCGTATTCGGTTTTCTCGGCTCACGCTGAAGCGTCGGATGAGTTCAGTTTTCAGCTTGTTGTATTTCCCGAGGGCCGGTGGTGATATTAGTATATCTCGCACTTCTTTGGCAATGCGCGGCTCCAGGTTTCCAGCTACGTACCTACATTTTGTGTCATCTGCGATGATTTTTGCTAGTTCAAACTGGCTTTCCACTTGAGGGAACCACAATTCCGGGTCGTCGTCCCAAAACGGCGGGATGCGCCCTTGTATTCTGTTGACTTCTTCGTTGGCCGTGTTGCTCGCGAATTATTTCTTTGTGCATACTAGTGGATTGTTTGTTCGGCAGACACACTTACCTTTTGGTTTGATACCGTTCTACGTAGGGGTGCCGGTAAATACCGTGGCAGGATCTCGTCGATCGTCGGTGGCTTGTGATATCTCTGCGGTTTGTGATACCTTAGTGTCTTCTCGGGCGTCGGGGAGAGTGTGATAACGCTGGTGGTATCACGTCGTAGCGGCTGGCACGTCGCTGGGCGTTCTTAACCGCCATCCTCCATCGGCGCTTGATCACCGATGGCTCGTCGTGTGATCGCAGAACTATGGTGAGCTCTTTGGTCGGACAAGCTACGGTGAGTAGCCCGTTCAGCTGCGTGTTATCCTTTTTAGCGGCTGCCTGTGACCATTCCGTCGGTTTTAATTATTGGGGCGCCCTTTGTTGGCGGGGTATCCTACCACCTTTAGGATTCCATTTTACTGCCGATTCTTGTATAAATTCCTAAGTCTAACTAAAACAAACTGCTTCCACTCCTTTATTTTTACCTGGCAATCTGCGCATTTTCATACCAGCAACTCTTAAAGACCATGAAGTTGTCTTTCCAAGATCGACCCCTTTAGGCACACGGCAGTTGCCAACTTCATTTTGAGTATATTATCGACATGTTTATGACAAAGTTGATATATTTTATGTACAACTGAAACTACAAACTTAAAAATGTAAAAATTCAAATACTTATAAATTCCAAACTGAATGTTTATTTATGAACGTTGTGAGAGGAATTTGTTTTTAGTGGAAGCTCACTTAAAAGAGCATGTAGTCAAAGTTATTAATATATTTTTATACCACATAATCAATACAAAACCAAGAATTAAGTATAATACTAAATAGTTTAACATTAAATGATATATCAGAAATTATTTTTTTACAAGCTAGTTTAGGAATATAAATACAAATAATTATTTACTACAAGATTTACATTATCTAATAATTTATCATTAATTTACTTTTGATAGTCGATGTGATAATAACTCGATAAAAAATGCAACAGTTGCAAATAGAATACCAATTGCGTATATCCAAATAATTGCCAATAAGTGTTCAATTCGAACAACCATAAAATCTGGATGTGTGTTATACTTGATGTTGAAGATAACACTGCGTGATCCAAAATGTGTATTTAATCCAGATTCATGGTGCCTTACGATGAGTTGATTGATTCTTTTCGTGAACGGAGAATTTTTATTGAGTAGCATTATGCACCATGCTATGTATACCCAATCAATGATATAGACATTATTTATGGTAAGGTTATCAAGAGAGTATCGACTGTAACGTTCGTCTAAAAAAAGAAATGACTCGCCTTCGTTAAAGTTGTCAATGTTTTTTTGGTTGAACGCAAGGTCTTTTACGGCCCGCGTTGAGATTAAGTTGTGGTAAGGATTTGGAATGACACGTAGTGAATGGACGCCCGTCGGTAATGTTATGAGGGTAAGTTCTGAAGCTGCTAATTCTTCAACTGTTGTGATTTGTTTGGTCGTTCCTGGTAAATACATAAAGGACGTTAGAAGGGATTGATAGCTGCTAATTATGATGAATACAAAGAATATCCAAGTTAGATAAAAACAGCGCAGTTGAGTGGTATTTGGTTTCCAAGGATGTGACGTAATAAACGTAGCAAATATGATAAAATTACTTTCACAAAACGCAATTCTATTTTCTTTTTGCACGAATAAGTACCAAATTGGTATAATTATTATAAAAGTAATACTAAGCAAGATCCAAACATTTACATTAAAAACTTTAAATATATTTTTCCAAACTGCAAATGGTCTAGCTAGAGGGACATAATATTTAACTTCAAATATGACAATAGGATATGACACGTCAAAATCTTTTGTTGAACTTGTAGACCAAGATATTAGTACAGCATCGGCATATCCCTTATACATTTCTTCAACAGCACCTAAATAGTGTCCATTTGGTTGCTGCAAGAGCATGCTTTGGGCTACGCCATTAACGACCATTGCTCCTGATGTGTAGTTATGTTTTAATGCTATAATTTCCAAATTCAGCAATTTACTGATTTGTTTTGTTATTATTACGCCAACTCCTTTATTGGAATCAAAGGGGGCTTGGAGAACATAGTCAGCCAATGGTAAGGCGAATACACGAAATTTGCAGCTATTGAAATACATAACATTTATGTCGCTGCTAAAATATTTTGGATCTTCGTTCAGACAATTAAACAAAAGCTCTGGGTAAATTTTTTTGCAAGCCCCATGTGTTATTGGATAATAAGTATACACATTAAAACCCTGCATGATAATTATGTTTAATACGTATTGTTCCCAAAGTTTTTTGACAATTTTTGTAATATCTCCATCATCTAATAATATTAATAGTGTGGTTTTGGCAGGGTCAAAAATTGCCGCTTTATATGCAAGTTTTAAAATTTCTTCAAAATTCGAATATGTAGCTTCAATTAAAAAATAATCTGGCTTTACTTTTTGGGTAAAGATTATAAAATCTTCATCAGTATTATATAAAATATTCACGAAACTTTCGATGCTATATTCTCGAATATTCTTATAGACATGAAATATATTCGTAGCGTTAGTGGAGAGTAATAATTTGTTAACACATGCATGTAGATCAAAGCTATTTTCAGTATCTTCATACGTGTTCGTAAATTTTGCTTTAACAATTTTATCTTTCGAATTTATAATTAATGTCACTAACAAAATTTTAAGAGCTATGGGTTTAAATAATTTCCACTGTATCACCATTGCTTTAACAATAAAATGTTTATAAAGTAAAGGTATACGATAGATTTCTAATAACGTTTCTGTTAATATTTAATTAGGATTCAGATTAAATATTGACAGAGTAATCATTTTACACAAGGGTAATAACATTTTCCGGGGTACTATATTTTTACAAGCATTTATTATCGAACATATTAATCATTTATTAGTAGCATTACCCATTTATGCAATTTATGAGTGTGCAACGAAAATAATACTAATAACATCTGCCTATAATTTTTAACGTTTTTGTGTTCTTTCAAATATAAACAAAATCGCTTGTAATAATACAATTTTAAGCCAGTATTTATATTTTAATTTTAAAGAAGTAAGGATGTCGATTTTAAATATTCCTTTAAAATGTATCTCTTTTCTTCTAAAAATTTTTGATATGCAAAATTTAAAATTCACATTTCAAAATTAATTTTTTAAATTTTATATAATTTTATAAGAATAAAACATACTAAATGATTATTGTTACATTTTTTAAGCTCCTTAAAAGGAACCTTCTTAACAGAAGCTTATAAATGATTTTGATTGTCCTCATATCAAACGAAAGCTATTTACAGTATTTATAATGCTGTTTTAATTGATATTAATGCTCTATATAAGAAGCTTCTACTTTATTAAATATGTTGAATAAATAATAAAACACTTTAACTTTGTTTGCATAATACTTCGTTTTTATTATGGTTGCTATGGCTTCGACCACTCAGCTTGCAATTATCGAAACAGAAGTAAATTAAACATGTAATTCGTATAAGTGTAGCAGAAAAAGCAAACATGTATGCTTAAACTAGCGCAATAATTAATAAACCTCGGATTCAACTAATAGTGCATAAAATTACTACTCAATAGTACAGTTAAAATAGCAGAATTTGATTTGATGTAAGAAATAAAGTGAGTTTTATAATAACCAATCAAAGCGTAAACGGAAGATTTAATGATTTTTAAACATAGAACCAAATCTATTGCTGTAAACTTTAGATTTGAGATAGCCCCACATAATAAGTACATAGGAGTTAAATCCGAACTGCGTGGTCATATCTCTTGGAGTTGGGTTGGAAACAAAATGTGGAAGGAACTTGAACATTTTTGCCCATTGTCTCAAATTACTTGATTAGAACTATCCTATTTATCTGACACACGATTGTCCGGTACTACTAGTACCGGAAAACTAGTCACTAACTGAGCTGGGGGTATCTGGAGAAAATGGTTTTCGTCTGAGACAATGGCGTCGAGAGATTCCGGGGATCCGGAATCTTGAGGTTACTCGTATATTACGTTCATCACGATTAAATCTCGATAATTCAACTCATGTATAAAAATATGTATTTAAAATAGTTGAATTAGCGGTTTTCAAGCGGATAAACAGGGAGGAATCAAGTTTGCAAGTGGACAAATTTTTATTTACCTTCACCATGACAACGATCTACAATTTCGTGAAAGTAAACGTCAGTCGATTCGTGATAGTGAATCATGAATCAAACTTGTTTCGGGAGACAATCATCCATCGATATCAAACGTGCAGTAATAAACAGTATCCTCAAGAACACTACTAAAACGAAAAATTCGATCTGGAAACAGTTTCAACATTTTTGTGGCGAAAAATCGCGTCGACGCCATTCAAAAAAATTGCTGCTATTTTAGAAGACGGCATTCAGTATGAAAATAGTAAATGGTAAGGATTATAAAGAATATGTAGTAAAAACAATGTGGAACACAACAGCAAAAATGATACAGGAATATTACTTCAAAGAATTCAATATTTCATTTGATCTTTTTTCGGATTTAATATTTCAAAGCGCACGCGAGGCGAAAAATGCCAAACGAAAGCAATTACAAAAACACTGTGAAAAGAGAAAACAAAGTTCGACAGCATTAACAAAAGAAGACATTTGGAGAATGATGAGAATCTTGGATGAAGAGACACCGGATGGTCTCCAAAAGAAATTTTTTCATGTAGCATCATTTGAGTTGGCGTGGAGAGGTGGAGAAGGAAAAAATGAGATATATAACGATGGACGATTGACTGAAAGGATAGAATATAATCCAATATTTTCAAAAACAGCTCAAGGAGTTGAAAAAAAATATACAGATAGTAGGTGGCTTATAGAAAAGTCGAATGATCCTGATGTTTGTCCCGTAAGATTGCTGAGGAAACTGTTGAATAAACGCAATGAGAATATAACAACAGATCGTATGTTTTTGACACCTAATCCATTCTGGAACAATACTAATGGAAAAAGTTGGTACAAGAATACACCAGTAGGAATTAACGAGATTTCCAAATTAACCTGAGAAAATTGGGCTTGATGTTCAATCTAAAAAGATTACTAGTCATTCAAATCGTGCTAGTATCGTATCCGAATTATAAATAACCACAAAAAGTCAAAATAAGCACAAAAAGTCAAAATAAGCAAAAAAAGCAAAAAAAATTAGCACTAAGTAATCACATTCTTCAATATTGGTATAGATATTTATAAATTTTTTCAATTCTATTGATATTATGGATAAGCATAATGCTAGAAATCCGCTCTCTACTTATTACTAAGTGTAACGCAATAGGTAGCTCTAGTATTATGTTATGATATTGTTTACTATCACTGTGTAGAATAAAGTTATCAATTTTTAATATTAAGAAGTTTGTTGTTTCACCTTCTCACTCTATATAGCAATGATGTAATTTATTAAAATATGGGCAAACTTTCTCAATCGCTATTTTTGCCAAATTATGTATATTAATATTTTAATTTCTAGGAAATCTAAATGAAATCATTTTTTGAAATGTACTAGTGTCTGTACTGATAATCTTGAATAAATCGTACTAACATTAGACCGTTGATACAAGGATATTACCATTTTTATTTAACCTGTGTTGTATAAAATATTCACCAACTGGTTTTTTAGATAATTCAACGTTTTTGTAGCGGTTAGAAAAATAATTATAGTAATATAAACTTTGATAAATGAATGTATTGATTAAAAGTGGCGTGTTGCATTAACGTATGCTAAGTAGGTTTCAGGACATATACGTAGCAAAAATAATCGTATATGAAACATGTATAATTTAAAAGAATAAATATGTGTAGGAATTTAATGCGTGAATATTTATTAAATTTAAAGAATCGAAAGAAGTTTTAGGGCAAGTTCACATTTATCGCAAATCGAAAGTAGAGAATACGATGATTTATATAAAAGGAATCCTAAAAACAAATAGAATGGATTTGATATAAAGAATCCTAATGTCCTTGGATGGATATTCACTAAGATAACGTTAAGTAATCAATGTTAATATTCCTGATCTAGTAGTAAAACAAAATTAGAGAATTCTAGCAAATATTAAATAATAATTAAGAATAATTAATTGTTAAATTGTATATTTACGATTTAATAACTAACTAAAATAGACGAGAGAAATTATTATACAGAACTATATTCTGATAAAAATCCCTTCTCTGACCATAATAAAAATTTATCTCAAAAAATAATTCCCATTATAACTACTAGAATTCGCTGTAATATTTGCCCTCCAAACTTATATTGATCCTACATATGTATTCATTTCCCTTACCCCATTATACTCCTTCAACTTATAAGTAAACTATTGAAATTCATAAAATTTTTCAACATTCAATAATCACATTTTTAAAGACCAGTTTCTTCTACTATTTGTTCTAACCTTTCTTAACATACATACAGATTTTGAGTCAGTTTATCATCCTCTAAAAATGATTTCACTAGATATTACACCTTATTTCATCATCTTCATACCTTTTCTGATCCGTTTCCATTCCAACAACATGTAATGTATCCCAATACATTTAATAATAATAATAACCATTATTATTATTATTACATATTTTAATATCCATTTATGATTCTATATTACATTATTTAATTTAGCATTAGTTGTTTTTCCTTTAAATCATTAGACGATTAATTTAATTCGAAGAAACACATTAGAGATACAAATATCTTATCAACCGCTATTCTAAACATCGTTCACATTTAATTTCATAAGTAAATACTATTAGTGCATATTGGCGTCTTCATTATTGCGGAGTAAATATTGTTCAATGACATAAATATATTTTGCTTTCAACGTTTCATTACTTTTCTGTCATTAGCTATTCTCTAGCATTATAGATAAGCTGTCGCACAGATAACATTGGGATAAACAAATAGCTCATTATCTTCAACTCTTAAATATTATTCACATTTTCTATTTTATCGTTAGTAAATACCATTAAGGTCCAGTCAAAAACACATCATCATAAAGTAAATATTATTGTCTTTGGTTCCCCAATGTTATGCGTGCCCTTAATTAGATTTTAATACTATTTATTATCAACGAAAGAAGTGGGGTTTTTCTGGTGTTGAGGAGACCAACATCACTTCTTGGCGGCAGTCTCGAAAAGACCCTTCGAGTAAGAAGTTAAGTCGGTTCACAAATAGCTTTAATTGTTGTTTCGCGGTTGCTGTGTCCTAAGTGTTGTTTCGCGGTTGTAGTGCTTATGTATACAAAGATTTAAGTACAATAAATCCAGTTTGTGCACATACATCGTGTTTCACTCCAGTCTCTCCAGTGGTACACAGGTAAATTGAGGAAAATACAAAAACAAGAACACGTAACGATCTGTTAACAATAGATACATTGATAAAAACCAGAAGCGACGTTTAAATTTATGGCGCAGTCGGTAGGATTTCCTTATCACGTATTTGCCTGTGAAAGACACCAACAAACGTGAGAAACACGTTGAAGGAGTTCGGAGTTCCAAGAAAAATTCCTTGGAGGACACCAGCCAACAAGAAAAACACACCATTCCCGGAAGAGCTATATCGACAGACATAAAGAATTTTCGGAGCACCTAGCAACGCTGTCCGAGGGTACTGCAATCACCAGGACCACGAGGACGCATCTAAACCAGGACATCAATCAAGAGAGCCGTTATGTGCGCATTAATATTAATATAAGTCGAATAATCTTTTTACGCAAGGGGATTTAATGTTCGTTTGCATATCTTTGAACATATTGAACTTTTATTTTTATCATTTCTATTCTCTATTAGTCTCAAACAATAATTACAATACAAACAGCAATTATTACTACTCACCTGTTTTTTTTTATAATAAAAAGGGGTCATTTTTACAAGATTTTTTTTCTTTTTCTTTTCAAATTACTTATATTCCATCATATTTGTTTATCGATTCTCTTTCTCTCATCGATTTAAAAGTATAATAACTTTATAAAATGGCAACGAGTGATATGTCTATGCTACATCTTGCTTCTTCTTTATTAACAAATGTATACTTCGAGCATTCTCATACATCCAAACATAATAATTTAGAAATCTTTATCTCTAGATGTGATATGGTGACGAAGATGGTTAGCGAAGACCAAAAACCTAATTTATTAATAGTAATAAAAACGAAATTGCTAGGTGAAACAGGTACACACACTTTTAGCAGAGAAATTGATACGTGGGAGGAACTAAAAACATTTTTAAGGGATAACTTTGCACCTAAGGTTAATCTTGGAAGCGTATTACTCGAATTGAATACTTGCGTACAAAAAGCTAACGAAATACGATTTTATTTCTCGAGTCGAACATTGTCGCGCAAATTTAATCAACACCCTCGATAAAAATCTAACAGCTCCGGATCGTTCTGCTCAATTAAAACTAATTAATGCTCAAGTCCTTCATATATTTCTATCTGGTTTGAAAAATCCTCTAAGCTTTTTCGTTCGTGCAAAAAATCCTAAGGGCTTAGAAGAGGCTATTTCTATAGCCATCCAAAAAGATCAATTTAATACTCAGCACTCTCATTTAACCACCAACACCTCAAACCAATATATTTCTCGCGATACTAACAATTCCGCTATTACCTGTAATTATTGCAAAAATATTGGCCATTCTATAAACGAATGCCGTAAAAGACGAAACCAAAACTATAGACAGAATAACTTTAACTCCTGTAGGACCCGGATTCCGAAATGGAAATCCCGAAAGATTAGAAAGGTACCCTAATAACACACCATATTTTCAAAATAAACGTAATCCAAACGATTCCAATCCGAATATCGAATAAAATTCACAAAATGCAGGAAACCTACATAATCAGGCTTCTTTAAACTTCATGCCGACCGAAGTGGAGGCCACACCTCGGGATTCGACATCGGCCACATTCTTACTTTAAATTTTTTAGCTTCGTCAACATATACTATCCTAAGTACAATCGAATTGGTTCATGATTGTTCATTTCTGTTAGATACAGGGTCTGAAATATCTTTAATAAAAAAATCCCATTTAAAATCAGATACGGTGTGCTATCTAAATAGAAAAATAATTTTAAGAGGCATAAATAGCAGCAACAACCCTTTTAAAACAGAAGTATATTGCAAATTTAATATTTCAATTAATAATCACAAAGTTTCACATATATTTCACGTGGTTCCTGATACATTTCCGATACACCAAGACGGTCTTCTGGGAAACGATTTTTTACAAGCAACAAAAAGGAAAATCTGTTTCTCCGAACACAAGCTCTTTATCCGAAATGATTCTATACCACTATATGTGATTCAGAGATCATTAAACCCACCGATTTCCTAGGATCATTTGAATGATGATAATTGTACGTCTGTCGAAAAACCTGATTGCGAAAACATTAAATTTCCAAACTCGAAGTTTTATTCCTCGGATCATTCGAGTCATATTCAAAATAATAAGAAAAAACGCCACCTCTTAAAGTCAAATATTAATAATAAGGCGACTAAAACGTATACTAATTCTTCAGTTATCAAAAATAGGAATAAAAATAATAAAAGTCAAAATGGGTCTCGTGTTAATCTAAATAATTGAAATAACAACAACATTTCCTGTTTAAATTAATCATCTAAAAATATGAATTTTAGTAATAATAAAACTAATACTACTGATTTAACCAGTTCAATTAATAAAGATAAATCTGTTTCGCCCCATCAGGACAATAAAGATAATTACATTGCTTCACATGCGAATTTTCATTCAAAATATGAGGAAAACAATAAAACAGTACAGAATATACTCGCAAATAAGATCATTTTGAAAGCGCTAACTGAAACAGTAGTACCAGTTTATATTACCAATCCGGAAATTGAAGAAGGTATAATTAATAACGTTGAACTACAAAAACATGTATACCTCGGCAGAAGCGCAGTTACAGCAAATAATAAAACTGCAATTACAACAGTCTTAAACATTTCAGATGTTGATGTTATGCTCGATAAACACCTCAAATAGAATCTCCAAATGTAAATGCAAATAGACTTAAAATATTAACTGATGCCCTACAAACAGAACACCTCAACTCAGAGGAATATGAAAAGTTAAAGGACTTATGCCTCGATTACAATCACATATTCTTTTTAGAAGGCGATTCCTTATCTACTACAGATGTAGTTTATCACGAAATTCGAACAAGTTCAAATGCCCCTATAAATACTAAGTCGTACAGATACCTGCACGCCTTAAAACCCATTGTCGATGAGCAAATCCAATCAATGCTCCAACAAAACATAAAACCATCGCAAAGTCCCTGGAACTCACCTGTTTGGGTGGTCCCCAAGAAAAATGACTTAGACGGTAATAAAAAATGGCGGCTAGTTATAGACTACCGGAAACTAAACGAGTTGACCATCGGGGATGTATATCCCCTTCCAAATATCGAAGAGATTTTAGACGAAGTAGGTAGTGCCAAATATTTCACAACCCTTGACCTCACATCAGGGTTCCATCAAATCAAAATGCGCCCCAACGATTCTGCAAAGACAGCCTTTAGTGTTCCAAGGGGACATTTCGAATTTAACCGTATGCCATTTGGTTTGAAAAATGTCCCCGCCACTTTTCAGAGGCTTATGAATGTAGCTTTATCTGGGCTTCAAAACAACCATCGGTGTTACGTCTATTTAGACGATATTGTCGTATTTTCTGACAGCCTAGAAAACCACATGAAAAAGCTACGTGAGGTTTTCCATAGGTTGGATAAATTCAATTTAAGAATCGAACCGAAGAAGTGTCAATTTTTAAGACACGAAGTTATATATTTAGGCCATTTAATCACAGAAGACGGAGTTCAGCCAGATCCAAAAAAAACAGAATGCGTCAATCGCTTTCCTGTTCCTCGAAACCAGAACGATATAAAATCTTTCTTGGGTCTTGCTGATATTATAGAAGATTTGTATCCAATTTTAGCAGACTTTCGCAACCTTTGACAAAGTTACTTAAGAAAAATACTAAATTTTTGTGGACTAGCTTACAGCAAGAAGCTTTCGAAACCTTAATTAAAAACCGCTCTTTGTAGTCAACCCGTCTTACAATTTCCTGACTTTGAAAAAGAATTCATCCTAACTACAGACCCATCAAATTATGCCGTAGGAGCTGTCCTATCACAAGGTCCGAAAGATAAGAATATTCCAGTTGCATACTACAGCAGAACACTTAATAAAGCGGTGCAAAATTATGATGTTTCTACAAAAGAACTTCTAGCAATTGTTTCTGCTGTAAAATTCTTTAGGCCCTACTTATTTGGACGTGAAGTTTAAAATAATAACAGACCACATTGCACTAAAATACTTAAATAACGTTAAAGATCCTAGCTCGCGATTGTTACGTTGGAGGTTAACTTTAGAAGAATTTGAATATTATATCGAATATAAACCAGGGAAAATCAATAAAAACGCAGATGCTTTAAGCAGAATAAATGCTCATGACAATTACCAAAATTTCTTAAAATTAAAAAACGAAAACAAAATAGTTAATGACAATATTACTATTTCTTATGACGACTTATTCAACGTCGGTGAGGTCTTTTCGCTATGTCATTGTGTCAGCCAAGATTTACAGATGGGACAAGGCATAGCCCTGGAATTCAAACATAGATTTGGAAAATAGATGAATTGAGAGCACAGAATGCGCAGTTACACTCATTTGCATACTTAAATCTTGGTAACCAATATATATTTTACTTAATAACCAAAAATAACTATTTTAATAAACCCACCTACCTTGACTTATTTAAAAGCTTAGCTAATTTAAAATTATTTTGCGAAAACAATATATTTAAGTTGGCAATGCCTAAATTAGGCTGTGGCCTGGACAATTTAAACTTTGATACAGTGCTTGAAATTATTAAATATATATTCCACGGCAAGTTCCAAGTAAAAATATTCACTTTGGATGATACAAAGTCTTTGGTCACTGACAAGTTAAATTCTGCAAATAATAACGTAATGCTTGCCAACCCAGGCGCTTTAAATTCGTTAGAATATTTGAATTCACAAAGGAATAATATTTCTAGTCATATTTCGGTTCCTGTGCGAAACCAAGTAAGCAATTACACCATATCATCTCGTTGTATTGAACCTCACTTAAAAATGACTACCAGGTGACGAAAACTGCTTTTATTATTCCGTAATAAGAATTTTCCCTGACGTTGGCAATGTACAGACGCTTAAATCCACACTCGCACTTTCTAAACATTTAGAAAATTGCCTCTCTCCAAACGATGCAAAAATAGCCCTTACAACTCCTGACGTATGAGCGTGCGACGACGTAATCAAGATCACAGCTTTAGCTTTGAATATCACTATATGCGTGCACACTAGTAACACCGAATTTTTTATTTTTGGAAATGGTGATAGTAAAATTCATTTGAAGCATCGGAATAATCATTTTGAACCCTTGGCCAAAACCCACCTGCAACTGAAGTAGATGTCGACCAAGATTCTAACGAGCAAGAATTTTTGAGAAAACTTGAAAAAATAATTATTGCAGCGAATAATATAGAGGAACACGTAAATTGCATCTCATCATCTCCCTACAGCAAAGCTGTCCTTATTTCATCAGATCTAGATGAAGACTTATCCAAAGATATCCCCGACACCTCCAACCACTTAGAGCAGTTAAGATTAAAGGAGTTAACTGTACCTAGTATTCATTCATTCGAAAATAATGGCAAACACATGATATATTTAATTTATAAAAAACGAAGATGTATTTAAAACACTCATCCTATTAAGAACATATTTATTACAAAAACACATTCCAGATATTAGTATGACAACAATTAAATCACCATACGACAAACTTGAATGGCATAAAATTCGATCTATTTTAAGATACATTTTTAAACCCACTAACATAACTGTTCATATATATTTAAACCAGCTAATCACTCCCCATCCAAACGACATTCCCACCATCTTGAAAGAAAACCATGATCTACCTGGCTCTGGACATATAGGTTTTCATAAAACACACAGTAAAATAAAACAAGAGTATTACTGGCAAGGTATGAAAAGGGACATCAAAAAATATATACAAGAATGCCAATCTTGCCAAACAAAAAATCTAGTACGCCGAAAAAACCGAGCCCCCATGGAATTAACCACTACTTCTCGAAGACCCTTAGAAAAAATATTTTTACATCGTGGGCCCAATGCCAATTTCTGAAAACGGTAACCGATACATCCTAACGCTTCAAGATGATCTAAGTAAATTTTCACTAGCATTCGCCATACCTAATCACGAAGCCTCAACCGTAGCTCGAGTTTTTGTTAGACATTTTATCTGCAAATTCGGCATCCCAAAAAGTATTTTAACTGACAACGGGCCGGAATTTACTTCCAGTATGATGAATAAATTATTCCAAATGAAACTACATCAACAGCGTACCACCCACAAACTAACGGTGCTCTGGAAAGAAGTCATCTCACTTTAGCTGACTACTTAAAACACTACATTAAGGACCAATCTGACTGGGACGATTACCTAGATTTTGCCATGTTTTCGTACAATACAAGTGTACATTCGACAACTAAATTTACGCCATTTGAGTTGATGTTTGGATATAAATCTGAGACCCCATCTAGTCTAACAAGACACCCTGAGTTTAAGTATACATATGACGATTACATCGACGAAATAAAACTCAAATTTCAAAAATCGTACGAAATTGCGAGAAATCACATTCAACAATCAAAAGTCACCAACAAATCTTACTATGACAAAACATCAAAGTCCATAAACTTTAAAATTGGCGACCTAGTGTACTTAGAACATAACCATGCGAAACCTAACACATCCAAAAAACTTGCTTCAAGATAAGGTCCTTATGAAATAGTTAGAATAAACTCTAAAGTAAATTTTACAATTAAAATACGTAATGAGGAACATATAGTTCACGCAAATCGACTAAAACGCGCATTTGTTCCAGCCTCGCCTCCATCTCAGTAACCAACGTTTTACCAAACCAATACCCTAAGCTCGTCTAATAGCAACTATGAAAGCATGTTATCTTTTGTTATCCCCCCATTCAATATACTGAACGATCCTTGCTGCGAAAAAATCAATAAATTAAACACAACACACCTCATTCCTATACCAATAACCCTGGTAGACTCGACTAATTTAATCACAGCTAGTCATAAGTTGACGACATAGTTCAACTGTCAAAGAATATTGAAAAACCCGATATTTCTCCCTCGTACTTAGCCTACGGGATTTCTATACTAATCGTTTGTTTTGTCCTTACAACCTTTCTAACAAAATAAAATTTAGAGTAGATATCGATAACGCGTTGCACCAATCCAAATAAATATGCCAGAAAATAGAATTGAAATGCAAAACGTTGGAAATGAAATCGCTAACCAGATTCAAGCAGATATTAATGTAGAACCCAGGCGTAGCCAGATATTAATAGCACGTTATAGAAATGATAATTAATGTTTAATCGATGTGTTAGTTTTAAGTTTATTTTGTAAAATACACATCATCATAAAGTAAATATTATTGTCTTTGGTTCCCCAATTTTATGCGTGCCCTTAATTAGATTTTAATACTATTTATTATCAACGAAAGAAGTGGGGTTGTTCTGGTGTTGAGAAGACCAACATCACTTCTTGGCGGCAGTCTCGAAAAGACCCTTCGAGTAAGAAGTTAAGTCGGTTCACAAATAGCTTTAAGTGTTGTTTCGCGGTTGCTGTGTTCTAAGTGTTGTTTCGCGGTTGTAGTGCTTATGTATACAAAGATTTAAGTACAATAAATCCAGTTTGTGCACATACATCGTGTTTCACTCCAGTCTCTCCAGTGGTACTCAGGTAAATTGAGGAAAATACAAAAACAAGAACACGTAACGATCTGTTATCAATAGATACATTATATAAAAACCAGAAGCGACGTTACAAACATGTATAACAAGGCACTACTTATTTTCATAATATTCATAATATAGCCCCTATACAAATCGTAGCAGAAGATTGGGGTAATCCCATCACCTTGATACCCACACTTTTACTTTTCAAATTCCGTAAATATTCTTATAACCACTAGAATAAATCCCAAAGGCAATGTTTCGATTTTATTAAAATCCATTCATTTTCATGCGCGAATTTCACTTGAAAGGATCCACCTAATAAAGGCATAGCTCTACTGATGAGCTGTGGTACAGCGAAACATGTATCTGGAGATTCACATACGTAATAATGTGTTAAAAAAACGATTACAGCACAAAATGTTAAAAGTTGTGATTTATGTCATGTGACAGCACTAATATTTATGTAATAGAATTCCTGGCGGTGCTTTAGAACGGGGAGTAGTTGTTTTACTATTTATTATCTGTTAGTTCTTGCACACTTGTTGTAAAATAACGGTGCTCGGAGATTTTTATTTCTAATTAACATTTAATTCCGTATATAACCTGTATTATAGGTAAAGCTGGTTTTCGCTGTAAGGGGTCGGGTGCATGGTCGAGATGGCGTGGCAAGGCTTCAAGTCAAGTATTAGGCCGAGAAGACGATCGCAAAAAACTGACTTTGTTTCAGGAAGTGAATGGGCTGTATGTCTTTCGTTATCCCAGTAAATGGTGTAAGAGCTAATGTATAGAAACTCCCCCCAAAGGAAGTGGTCTCTTCTTGGAAGCGACTTCATACGGTCCATCTTGTTTAGGGGCTAATTTTGAGCTGATCCTTAGCGCGGTTCGGCCCAAGCGTAGTTACCAGAACAGTCGGCGAACGGAATTCTTTTGTGTTCCTGGAATTGTGACACTTAACTAACAAATGTATTCTCAATCACAAATAAAAGTTTACAACGAATTCTACACGTAATATTCAGTTTAAAAAGTAATGTAGATCGGAGCAAGTTGAAATTAATTTTACTACTAACACTTTTGACGTTTATCGCGGAGTTTATACTTTAAAGAAATAGCGCGACTCGGTGACTAACTGGAAATAGCAAGAGTTGACTTAACACTGACTTTAACTTGCTCTGTTCTTTAGATTTAGTATCATGCTGCTGTTTAATGGGCTACCTCCAGGGTGTCGGTGAACTGTAGTAGGTTTTGTATTATTTTGGTGATGAAATTATCTGAAGAGATAATTGCTCTCAAGTCTTGGTTGATCTCTTCAGCGGTGCCTAATTCTTGTAAATAGGCACGACTGTATCCAGTGGTGTTGGTTAAGTTAGTGTTAATGGCGAACCTGTCTTTGTAAATCAGGTGTGCTGCGTACCCACTAAGATTACTAACAGTATTAGGATCATAGTGTAGCCTTCCAGTTAAGTGAGTTAAAGTCGAAATAGATCAAACGAAACGGTTTCAAAGCATTCTCGGAATGCGTTGTTGAGCGTCTTCACTGATGACATCCGGACTGTACCGATTCGGTAAGAGGTTGACCTTATTACACCAATAGATTTTAACTTGGGTCCAGAACTTAAGATCGGCACCTTCGTACTGGATAAATTGTATATCTTCAGCCGATTGTAAAGTCAAATGGTTGTATCTGCTGAGCTAGGTAGCGCGTCAGAGCTTTATGTGATATTGACAATCGTAGAGCCTGATGGTCACGACGGTAATAGGGAACCCCTGAGTAGGCTGATTTATTTTACGAAATGGGTACTCCCAGTGGGAAGTCGCTGGTATCGATACAGATCAGGAAAGATTTCTAAGCGACCGCAAAATTAAAAACCGCGGCACTGATAGGTAGCTGCTTTAAATTACGTAGGCTTTCTCAATTTTCAAGTGGCGCTCTTTTTGAAGAGGTTTGTGAAGGCTTACTTTGCTAAACGAAGTTTGGAATGAGTCGCCGATACCATGAGCATGTGTGGATGAAAGGTACTGTTTCCTTTCTGTCTCTGATACTTTTCTAAGCAACGATCGCTTTAATTCTCTCGACGTCGAAGGTGATTCCTCCAGGTGTGATAACGTCAGCCAAGAATTTGACATTCTCTGGACTAAGCATGTTTTTGTGTGATTTGCTGATACGGATTCTATAGCTTCAATACTTTTCATCAAGCATTGCTTTCAGAGCGACAGGAATCGATGTCAGCTCTGAGATAATGAACAGGTACTGACGAAAAGTTAGTCGAAACCATAGCACGTGTAATTTAAACATAAGTGGTTAAACAATGTAATCGTGTCTCTTACTTCATTATATTCAAGATGAACCACAAAGTTTCTCCCTTAAAGTCAACAACTACGTACTAATTCAAGAAAATCAGATTATTAACTTACCTCTGAATCAGCTTTCATGTTTTAAATTCGAGAGATTTTTTCTTTTCGTTCTTCAAAAATACTTCCACCTCCATTTTGCCTCTCACGGCACGATACCTAATTCTTTTTTAAGACAGAATCCCATGAACATCAAACGAATCATTAAGTTTGTTATTCGGACTTCTTTCTATCTTCTTTTCATTAAAACATGCATTGATACAAATCCTTTCATCCTCTTCCATCCTTGTAAGATTATGCTTACATAAGCACTCATATAATTTTACCCTATATTAGCCACCACCCAACTATATTCCTGCTACTTAATTTTTTTGTAACCGAAAATTACTACAGGGAAATACAATTGCTCACCTCGTTATCACAATATAGAATTTAGCCTAAGAATCAGGATAATTTTGTAACAATAAATAACCATGACAAAAATAACATAGTTACTAATAATAAAATAGGCAAAAAAAAAGATTACACAATAACTACAACTCCTAAAAGCTGCAAATAATGATGCAACATTTCTTTTACAATCATTTACTCCACAAAATGTTTCTCACCAACAACTCTTAAAGATCATAAAGTTGCCTTTCCAAAACATGGCATGACATTTGCCTACTCAGGTAAAC
Organism: Ontholestes murinus; assembly: GCA_963969525.1. Classification (NCBI taxonomy): domain Eukaryota; kingdom Metazoa; phylum Arthropoda; class Insecta; order Coleoptera; family Staphylinidae; genus Ontholestes; species Ontholestes murinus. Next base: position 83,276,715 of record OZ018387.1, read on the forward strand.
CTAGGTCTTTAAATTTGATTGCATTTTAAAGTACATTATGGACATGTTTATGACTAAGTTAATATATTTTACGTATATTACAAAATGTAAGAAATTTATAATGTAATATAATAATTAAGTTGAATTCTTTTTCTATTCTATATACTATATATATATACTATATACTAACGATTCTTCTAAATATTTCTGTCTTTTTTTCTCGTTAACAAACTTCATTGACTCCTTAATTTTCACCTGATAATCCACCCGAAAAAGAAAACAGTTCCTCATAAAAGTTTTCAAAAACTACTTCCCGGTTTTAATAGCATTCGTGTCTAATATCTCTCGGTCCTGTCTTCAAGCAGACTGCCCGGCCACCACTTCATTTAACTGCTTCAACTGTCATTAATGCTGCTGATCAAGGTAAATTACTGATGCAGTTTTTCAAAAAGATTTTGGCACCGCTCGTTATAAAGAGTATCTAAGGAAGCGTTTTAGAACTTTATCCAACTTATTTACATATTTCATTTACATAACCGGGTGACGAAACACAAGCGCAATAATTAATTTTACTTTTAAATTGATAACAATTACGTATTATAAACCCCAGAACTTTACAGCAGTCAACAACTACCTCTTCCACTTAGAATTAAATGATAATTTATCATCGAAGAGTATCCCTAGGTCTTCCCAAACGAGGGTTACCACCTTTACGTGGTGCAAGGGATAAGTACCCTCAATGATCGTAAGTGAGAAGGGAAACGAAGAGTAACCCAAACCCCAAGCTAAGGTGAAAGGCAAAGTGCTGAGAGCTGAATGGCCGCAGGGGTATGTGCGGTCTCGAGCTTTCCCAGGGGGGCACCAGGCGAAACCCCCCTGTAGCTAGCCTTACCTGGTCATGCGGGGCTCTGATCAGGCCGACCGAATATTTTCCTAGCTTCGCGTGGGAACAAAAATGAATACAAACCCAAGAAAAGCAAAAAACATAGGCCAGGAGGCTTTCAAGGCTACTGGGTCAGGGACCTCCTACGAGGCCAGCAAAGAGGCCACCCAAGCCAAAGGGCAGGGTACCTCTACACAAGAACCTCGTCAAGGCCAAAGGGCCGGAAAGGCACTACGTATAAGTGCCTTAGAGGAGGTAGACCTCATGTCAGACGATGAAATTCGGAAGGCAGGGGTTTCTGGCGTCACTAAAGCGAAAATGGCGAAACTGGTGAAGGAAGGCCGAGATTACATCCAGGCCAAAAGAGCCGTAATCAAGGCTAACTTCACCGCCAGCCAGGCACGCAAGGGCCAGAATAAACCCCAAGGACAAACAAGGCCCGGTGCGCAAACAAAGAAGGCACCCCAAGGGCAAAAAATAACCGCGGGTGCTCATAAATCCGAAAAAGGACCCACAAAGAGGACCAGATCGGATAGCAGCACGCCTAGGCAGACCAAAAAGATCAAAAGGGACGGGCCAACCTTCACGGAGGCCGTAACATCGGTCAAGGTTGCCATAGCGTGCCAGGGGTTCCCAGAAACCCAGCTCGACAAGGACAAGCTGAAGGCAGTCCAAGAAGCCATCATGACGGCATACGGCACATACCGGAGCAAGGGCCACAAGTCCGCTTCGCGAAGTGCACACAGAGACCGGGATATCTAATGATAACCTGCGCCGAGGAGGCCAGCACACAATGGCTAAGGGAGACAGTCCCAATCCTGACACCATGGGAGGGAGCGTCTCTCAGGGTGTTGAAGGGGGACGAGATTCCCAAGCCATGGGTGTGCACGGCATACGTCCCGGATAAGGGGAAGGACAGACTGGAGGCCGACAGGATCCTGAAACGATTGAGAATCGGGAACCGGGGCCTAAACACACACCTGTGGACTGTATGGGAGAAAACCCCGGAGGCTAAAGGTGTGATATGGACATTCTCCATTGATAAAGAGTCCAAAGAGGAGTTATCTAAATTGGACCACTACCCATTCTTCGGATACGGGAGGCTTCGGCTGCGTATCAAGGAGAATAGTGGGACAACGGAAGGGAGTAAACCAAGGCAGAGTCCGGAGGCCACTACCCTTGAGAAACCAGCGGAGATCCAAGGCACCAGCGAGGCCGGGGAGAACGTGGAACCAGGGCAAGACTCTCCCAAAGAAGGACAACCCTCCGCCAGCGGGATCAGTCCCCTCTTAAGGCCATCCACCAAGGGGGACGCGGTTCCAATGGAGGAGGACAAGACCACGGAGGAAGAGCCTGAAGATGTCCCTCCTCTTCAATAGCGGAAGAGGAATAAAAATCCTGCAGGTGAACCTTCAACACGCAAAAGCTCATCGGCAACGCTGTGTAGGAGGTTCAACAAAGAAGGCATAGATATAGCCCTCCTGCAAGAACCGTGGTTACTCCGAGGGAAAATGGCAGGCCTAGCGCCACAACACTCTCAGGTAATATACAGCCCAAACGCCGAAAGGCGAAGGGCATGCATAATTCACAGTGATAGAGTCAAATGCACACTAATACCGCAATTATGCACTGAAGATTCTGTTACAGGCATCATGTTAGCCAGGACGGAGGAAGGAGAGAGGAGCTGGGTCATCTGCTCAGCCTACTTCCCAGGACATACCAACTCATAATAGGGTGCGACGCCAATGCGCATCACACGCTCTGGGGTAGCTCGGACATCAACAAACGAGGTGAGTCTTTACTTAACTTTATCTCCGCAGAGGGACTTATAGTGGCCAATATCGGCAATAAGCCCACGTTCATCACGAAAAACCGTAAAGAAGTACTAGACCTAACGATCTGTACCGGGAAAATGAGTGATAGTATAGCGAATTGGCATGTGTCAGAAGAACCATCGTGCTCCGACCACAGGCAAATCCGCTTCGATCTAGTCACATCTCTCATGACGAACAAGTACAGAAACCCAAGAGAGACGAACTGGCGAAATGACGCCATCAGGACGGCTTATTTGGAAAACTGCCCGGAAAAAAACAGCCAAGCAGAGGGGCTGCGGAACAGTCTGGTGGAACCAAAAACTCGAAAAGATGAGGATCGAGGTTCGAAGGCTATTCAATAGGGCCAAAAACAACCAGGACTGGGACACCTACAGAGGAAAGCTCACTCAATATAACAAAGAAATCCGAAAAGCCAAAAGGGACTCGTGGAGGAAGTTCTGCGAGGAGATTAACGACACTCCGGCATGCTCTAGAATTCACAAAGTCCTGGCTAAGGACGGCAGTGCTGCCAAAGAGGTAGGCTTCCTCAAGAAACCGGAAGGAACCTACACAGAAACAATAGAGGAAAGTCTCAAGGAACTATTAAAAGTCCACTTTCCAGCCTCAACAATTCTGGCAGAACACAACAAGTCAGACAATCCCAGCCAAAGACCTAAAAGGCCCGACCGCAAGGACTGGAGATTAGCCACTGAGGTCACAAGACCCACTAAAATTAAATGGGCCATCAGCAGGTTCCAACCTTACAAGTCTGCGGGACTGTTACAAATGGGCATAGAGGAATTGGTGCCGCACCTGTCAAAAATCTTCAAAGCCTACCTGGCATGGGGATATATACCAAAATCATGCAAAGCGTAAGGGTAATCTACCTGCCGAAGGTAGGCAGAATAGCTGACCTAACGCCAAAGTCATACAGACCTATCAGCCTATCTTCATTCTTACTAAAAACAATGGAAAGACTGATTGATAGGTACATAAGGGACGAGATACTGTTAAAAGATCCCCTCAACAACAGGCAATATGCATATCAGCCGGGTAAGTCAACGGACTCGGCGCTGGACGACCTAAACAGGCTCATCACAAAGTCAATGGAAGACAAAGATATAGCCATGGCCACATTTCTGGATATAGAAGGGGCGTTTAACAACGTCACAACAAACTCTCTCATGGAGGCTCAAGAAAGGAAAGGAGTCCCGTCAAGCCTTTGCCAATGAATCAAGGCCAGCCTAGTGCTATCTCCACTGTTATGGGCTACACTAGTAGATGACCTTCTAGGAAAACTGTCCAAAGAAGACATCAACTGCCTAGGGTACGCGGATGACTTAGCCATTGTCATCTGGGGCCGGTTCGCGGGAGTTGTCTCGGAGCGAGCACAAAGAGCCCTAAACATAGTAGACAATTGGTGCAAACAGGAGTGATTGACAATCAATCCACAAAAAACACAAATTGTCATATTCACAAAAAGACGAGCACTGCAAGGCCTAAAGCCACTGAAGCTCGGGGGTACGGAAATTCCCTTCGTAGGGGAGGCAAAGTACCTGGGGGTAACCTTTGACGCCAAAATGACGTGGAGACCACACATCACAAAAGCCACCAAAAAAGCAACAATACCATTGGGCAGGTGTCGCAGAATGTGCGGGAAAAATTGGGGACTAAACCCTAAATTGACTCTATGGCTCTACACCAGGGTGATAAGACCCATGATAGCCTATGGAGCAGTGGTGTGGTGGACTATGACAAAGCAAAAGGGGGCGATAGGACTCCTGATCAGTACACAAAGACTAACATGTCTCAGTACAACAGGAGCCCTAAGCACCACCCCAACAGCAGCCCTAGAAGCCATCTTGAACATACCACCACTACACATCTTCATTCAAGGAGAAGCCAGGTCCGTATCATACAGACTGATGCAAGGACAGGCGCCAATAATCCGATCACACGGAAAAACGCAGCAATGGCTAGAAGACGAGCTGAAGGCTAACGCGATTACAGCAATGCCTAGCGATGCCATGGTGAAAAAATACAATTTCGAAAAGAAATACAAGGTTCTAATCCCACAAAGAGAGGACTGGGTTGAAGGCCAACCTACCAAAGCAGAATCATGCTGGTTTACGGACGGCTCAAAGACCGACAAAGGGGTAGGAGCAGGTATATACGGCACAAACCCGAGATAAAGATTTCTGTCAGTCTCACCAAGGACACCACGGTGTTCCAAGCAGAGGCGATAGCTCTTCACCACTGCACAAGAGAAATAGCAAGACAAGACACCAAAAGTAGGTCAATTGCTATATTCTCCGACAGCCAGGCGCTACTAAGAGCACTAAGCTCCACACAGGTCGAATCTAAGCTAGTGTGGGACTGTATAGCGCCTCTTAACCAACTTGGCTGTCACAAAAAAGTAACAATCACATGGGCGGGTCCCAGGACACGGAGGACATCCGGGGAATTACTTAGCAGACGAATTGGCCAAACAAGGCTCGTCAAAAGCAGTAATTGGCCCGGAACCCTCTTGCGGAATCTCCAAAACCGCAGTCAAACGATCCATAAAAAAATGGGTGGAGACACAGGCCCATACCTGGTGGACGAACTCACCAGGACAGAGACAGGCGAAACAGTTCCTGAAGAAACAATCGCCAAAATTCACGACCGAACTCCTGATCCAAGACAGGAAAATGGTCAAAACAATAGTAGGCCTGATAACAGGACACTGCAAGCTCAACAAACATATGAGCAAAATAGACCTGGTGGAAGAAGCATCATGCAGATTCTGTCTAGAGGAAGAAGAGGACTCGTTCCACACCCTATGCCACTTCGAGGGTCTAGCAAGGATTAGATATCAAAAGCTAGGCACTACAAACCCAAGCGCGTAGACTTATACCCAAGCCCCTCTGGCAGTGCTAATAGGACTAATCAAAGAGGCAAAGCTAGAGCTGGTCATCTGAGATAAACAGGGATCCACAATAGACCTGGAAAGGTCGCGGTGGAATAGGCGCTGGTGCCACCCATACAACATCTATCTATCTATCTATCCCTAGGTCTTTAAAATGTGTATCTCTTTTGATTACTTTACTGCCAAGTGTATAATTATATAATAATTTAAAATGTGACCTTCCGTAACTTAGAATGCGGCCTTTTGAAGTGTTAATTGTAAGACCATTTTCCATACACCACGTAGATAATTTATCTAAATTGATTTGTAATACCACGCAATCAGATGAATTTTTTATGGTCCTGTACAGTTTTACATCATCTGCATACATTAGAAAATTGCAATCCAAAAGACTTGCTACTGCATTAATGAACACATTAAATAAAAGAAGGCCTAGGTTCGATCCTTGCGGAACACCACTTGTAGCTGCAAAGGTCTTGGACCGACAACCCATATAACCTACATAAAGACCTCTCTGTGACAAATATGATTGAATTACCGTAATAATATTTTACGCTACATTGTACTTATTTAAAATGGTTAAAAGATTACCGTGAGGCAAACAATCAAAAGCCTTACTAATGTCCGTGTAAAGTACATCAACTTGGGCACCACGATCAAGTTGACCGGAAATAAACTGAGTAATGCACATACGATTTGTTCGGGTATTTCTTTTTCTCATGAATCCATGGTGATATTGACTGTTATATTCGAGGACGAATATAATTACATATGATAGATTCAAAAATCTTTTAATAATAATACACATTTTTATTAACAAATTATACATATTTACATTTAAATAAAAATAATGGATAATGTTAGTGAATTAGTTCGTCAAAAGGCTATCGACCAGAGGTCTTTCTGCCTTAAAAACTTTTATTTTAGAAACTTTTATCGCTGTTTAAAAATTTTGATAACAGTGGTGGTTTTTGAGTTAAAAGCCAAAGTGTTAGTCCCTGATATTAATTGTAACAAACAAAAACCAAAAACTCGATAACTTATCAAACATTTTAGAAATACTAGAATATTGACTTTTGCGCGATTATTGGTAGTAAATATCTTCTTATGCAGCTCCAGTAGTTATGTTTGTAAGAACTAAAGTCTAATCTTATTAAAGATATAATATATATATATAAATAAATATATATATATATTATATATATATATATTGATTTTTTTATCGAAAAATAAGTATTGTCAAGCTAGAACATACTAGTAAAAAAAATTTCTTGGAAGCTAATTCCGGGTTAAGCTTGGAGAAAGTTTTTAAATAAGAAAAAACGTAATGGCATCAATCACAGATAGAAACATAACAAAACTTAACTGAATTTTCTAATTCTCTTGATTGATTCTTAGCTGATATAATAATTGAACTTAAATTGTTATAAGGAAAGAAAATAGAAAATAAATAATACAAACAGATCGAGTGGTCAACTATAGAAATCTAGCATTCGTTTAAATTTTAAACTTTACATTCTCTAGGTAAAAACTTGATTAAAACACTAACACTTTCTTCACCATAATGGTGAAAGAATTGTTAGTGTTTTAATCAAGTTTTAATCATATTTTCACGTAACTCAACAACAAGTTTCTATATTTCTCTAGGTACTTATTTATTTGAATATTCTGCCCGTCTCCCAAAAATTTATATAAAGAGTTCTATACTGAAGTATTAGCTTGAGTTAGCTACATTAAATTAAAACAATAATAATAAAGAAGTAATATATTAAATGATATGTCATTATTAACGTCTAAATTTATCGTAGTCTAACAACAAAAATTAATATTAAAGTTGAGTCAAAAAGTAGAATTTTTCGGATTTCTTTTTTTTTTTCGTGATTGAGCGTAGAGAAAAATTAGAAATTATGGCAACAGGTCTATAATTTTTCACATCTGATTTTTCACCTGATTTAAAAACAGGACATAGACGGGCAAGCTTCCAACACTCAGGGAAAATTCCGGTGGATAATATTAATTTTAAAATGTGATGTAGGGGGTTAGCCAGCTGCAAGGCACAATCTTAAAAAAAAAGCAGGAACTTGATCAGGATGATCAATGATTTAAAACAGTCTGTTCATTAATTTTAAAATTACCCATCACTTCACTGTTAACACTGTTGTTTTGAACTTTAGTATTATTATTTACACTGTATACACTCTTAAACCAACTGCAAATCCTTGAAGAATTTCCGATGGTATTTTCCCTGGAATTAACCACCTTTTTGTATTTACATAAGGCCAAAAAGACTTAGGTTGAGAAGCTATAGAATCCGCGGTATTATTTATGAATTTCGAAAATGATTTTTGTAATTTATTTTTAAAGTTTGATTAAAACTAACACTTTCTTCACAATTAATTTTTATTTCACTAGATGTACATTTCGGGTACTATGTATCCATTATCAATAGCTTATAACTAATTTATTCTAAAGTAGTGGCGGCGTATTTATACCTAAAGGGATTATTGGGAAAAACGTGGATTAAGGAATTACTGAGAAAGGTTTACAATTTCTGTTAGTCGGGACGGATTGTAGGTATTAAATCTAATAAGGGATTATTTAATGGGGTTAAATCGAAATTTAGAAGATTATACATCTGTTTTTTCATTTCATTAGCCTAGTAATGTAACTTTGTAATTTAATTTTCAACAGTAAAACCCAGATTGACAACATGAACAATTCTGGGGTTTACAAGTTGTCCTGAATATCAAAGTGTATACCTAGGGCATTCTGGTCGTAGCTTTAAAATTAGATTAAAAGGACATGAATAATAATATAAATAAAATAATAAAAATTCAACATTTTCAAACCATTTTTTAGATTCTCACCATAATTTCGGCACAGATGTACTTTCAGTAATCCACTTAGCGGATGAAGGCCGAAAAATGGATTTACTGGAAACGGTCGAGATTTACAAAGCTAAAATGAATCCCGGAATTTCCCTATTTCTAATGTGATTACTAAAGTAATTAGATTTAGATTTAATTTATAATTCATTAGTATTGTTTACGTCGATTTCACGTTTATTCATTGTTTTGTGTATTATCAAGTAGGTATTGAAAAAAAGAAAATGTCACTGTCACAACCGTTTTTCTGTAATTTTTCGGTATTAGTAATTTTGAATAAAGTCGCGAGATCCGCGCATTACATGGTCCTTCGAACCGGATAAGTTACAGTTAATTACGAACATAGTGAATTTCTCTCGTGAACCATTTTGCTACCGTGCAAAAGGTGGTCTAATATTCGTGTCGTTTACGCGTGCAACAATTCCAACAACTTGCCGTTTTTGTGTCTCGTGAGTGCGCAAGTTGGTTGTCGGCCGTACACAAACGAACAATATTAGCCGAGCTTTTTTACTTTGTGCAACACATCTCAGTAAGTCAACATGTCTACTGCAATTGTAAAGAAACTGCAATGGCAGATGAAGAATATCATCAAAAAAAAGGAAAGGCTCCAGAAACGGCTTGCGGAACCCGAAAATGATGAGCAAATTATTTTGAAGCTCTGGAACGACCTTGTTCCAGCCCGAAAAGATCTAAATCAAATTGTGATGGAACTTTTCGATAACGACATCGACTCCATGGCAGACCAAGAAACATTCGACGAAGACTATTTCACAATCGAGTGTGAGGTAGACAAAATAATTGCTAAATTGCAAGCGGCGACTCAGGCCAACAGCGCCGTCAAGACATGAACCCCAAGTGCGACTACCGGTAATCGAGTTACCTACGTTCAGCGGAAACTACGACGAGTGGCAAGGATTCAGTGACGCTTTCAAGAACCTCATCCACGACAACACGACGCTTGGAAACGCACAGAAATTCCACTACTTGCGTAGTTCGCTCAAGGGAGAAGCCGCGTTAATGATCAAATCCGTGCAAATGTCAAGCGACGCGTATCAACTTGCCTGGGACCAGTTAGTGAGCCGCTACAAAAACGAACGGTTTGTAATCAAAAAACATGTGCGATCGCTAATTCACCTGCCGACGGTCAAAAAGGAGAGCCACACGAGCCTTCGACATTTAATCGACGTCGTTGCGCTAAACCTCGCATCGCTTAAGGCTATCAATCGGCCGACGCATGCCTGGGACGATTTACTGGTGGAAATCATCGCCGAGAAGCTAAACCCGGAGCTGCAGAAGGAGTGGGAAGGTGAAACCTGCTCTAAAACACCGACGTATTCAGAAATGCAGGAATTTCTTGAAAAAAATGCAAGCAACTGGAAGCGATGGATAGTGCGCGTACAACAATGGTGCAGTTTCCGAAAGTCAAGTCGCTGACTGTTAAATCTACCGAAGAAAAGTGCGTGTTTTGTGACGGTTCACATGTGCGATACAAGTGCCGCGTGTTTCAAGGAAAATCGGTAGAACAGCGGATTGAAACGGTGAAACAAAAACATCTGTGTTTCAACTGCCTGGGGAGCAACCACTCTGCAAAATCATGCAAATCCGGAAACTGCCGTGAATGCAACAAATCGCATCATACGTTACTGCACAAAGCCGCGACGCCGCCTACGTCGAGTAATAATGAACCCTGCAGTAGTGAGGCCGCGTCACTTTCAACACTCTCGAATCATCCATCATCTGTGCTACTGTCAACCTGCGTGATTAACATAAGAAACCAGCGAGGAAAAATAATACAGGTGCGTGCTTTGCTAGATTCTGGGTCGCAGGCAAACATAATTACGGAGAAATGTGCTGCGAAAATTGACTTGACAAGGCGCTCCTTGTCAACGCCCATCGTCGGAGTCGGAGGCTCAAGAACCGACATTAAAGAAATGGGAACATTTGTTGTGCAATCACGTGTATCCGATGAATGCGTTAATAATGCACAAAATAACGGATAAAATTCCGAATCATAAAATGGATATCCGAGGATTAACGCCCCCCGCGGAGATTCAACTTGCCGATCCGTCATTCCATAAACCGCAAGAAATTGACCTGCTCATCGGGGCAGGCCTTTATTACGACATCGTAAACGGGCGTCACCTCCCCATGGGTCCATTGACGCTAATAAGTACTCACTTCGGCTGGATAGTTGCAGGTCAGTTACCGCAGGTGCAAACCACCCACTGTGCGACGGTAGGTTTCGTGGGCCTCAACGAACTAGTGTCACGATTCTGGAAAATCGAGAATTTCAAGCATACAACAAGTACATACGAGGATCGTGAATGTGAGAAACATTTTGAAAAGACAAGTACGAGATTGCCTTGTGATCGGTTTGAGGTGGCCCTCCCCTTTAAAACCGATGCAAAAAGGTTAGCAGAATCCAGTGTATCGGCGAAACATAGATTTTTCGCGCTGGAAAGAAGGCTAGCTAAACAGCCGGAAGTTTACGAATCATACCGTGAATTTATGCGCGAATACAAAAAATTGGGACACATGCATCCAACAAGCGGGGATGTAACGAACGGCTACTACATGCCTCACCACTGCGTAATCAAGGAAGATAGCCTAACGACGAAGCTCAGAGTAGTTTTTAATGCATCCGCGCCGTCAAACAACAGGACATCATTGAACGACATGTTAATGGTTGGCCCCACCCTCCAAGATGACCTGTTCTCCATAATGCTGCGTATGAGGACGAAAACATATGTGATCACCGCGGATATCACCAAGATGTACCGTCAGGTTAGCGTTCGGCAACAGGACCGGAAGTACCAGCGGATTTGGTGGCGTGAACATCCAGAAGACAACCTAGTGTCATATGAGTTGGCCACGGTCACATATGGAACCACTCCCGCAGCATATCTGGCGATTAAATCAGTGCGCGAACTCGCGAAAATTAAGAGCAGTAATTTTCCGGTCGGCAGCGAAGTGTGCTTAAGAGACTTTTACGTTGATGATCTAATAACAGGTGGGAATTCTATTGAAGAATTGACTGTTATTCGTGACGAAGTTTCCACTCTTCTCGGAAAAGGTGGATTCGAACTTAAAAAGTGGGCAAGCAATAACCCCGCCGTGTTTGAGTGCTTCCGCACGAACATTAATGACTCTGTAACAGTGCTGACTCGCGGGCTCAATGACTGTGTGACCACCCTCGGAACCGTATGGAACACTCATAATGACTGTCTAAGTTATAAGTGCAGTGAAATTACCGCGCGCGTATACACTGAACGGACAATTCTAAGTGAGATTTCCCGCATCTACGATTCGCTAGGATTAATCGGCCCGCTAATCATCACCGCAAAAATCTTAATCCAAGATTTATGGAGGATGAAGTGCGGATGGGACGATCCTCTACCTGCCCTGTACCTCGACAGGTGGACACGGTATGCTAATGAGCTGCAACTGGTGAGGGACCTCGCTATTCCCAGAAATGTAGTTCAGGTAGGCGCTGAATCATTCGAGCTTCATGGATTCGCCGACGCCAGCGAGAATGCATATGGAGCATGTGTGTACATAGTATCTGTTAGATATGGACGAAAAACCTCTTCCCGCTTGTTGTGTGCGAAATCTCGGGTTGCACCGGTAAAGTCAACTACCATTCCCCGTCTCGAACTTTGCGCCGCGGTATTACTAGCCGAGTTGTGTGATCGCGTGTGTTCCACCTTAGACACTAAATTTGTGAGACATTATTATTATTCAGATTCTACCATCGTGCTTTCATGGATTAAGTCCGAATCGCGAAAATTCAAAACGTTCGTGGCCAATCGCGTAGGTGAAATCCAGACATTGAGTGACGTTTCCGATTGGTACCACGTCGCGACACATGAAAATCCCGCCGATCTCATTAGCCGCGGATTATCTCCGTCGGATTTAAACCATTCAACGTTGTGGTGGAATGGACCCGCCTTCCTGTTGAGTGAGCAAGCCCCTGTCACATTTGTGCCAACTGCTGAACAGCCGGAAGTCAAATGTGGAATTATTTCGATTGAAATTGAGGACGTAATTCCAATCTGCTCATCCTTACATAAAACAGTACGAGCAATGGCGTACATACTGCGGTTTAAGGATGCCCTAAGACGCCCTGCTATGAAGAGAAGTGGCCCATTCACAACACTATAATCCGCCACCTGCAGCGATGCTCCTTCACAAATGAACTGGACTCGTTAACCAAGGGTGGGACAGTGCGAAAGTCAAGCCGCCTTACCTGCTTAAATCCATTTATCGACACCGATGGAATTTTACGAGTGGGCGGGCGGTTAGTGGAATCGAGCATGCCTTTATCTCGTCGGTGCCCGATCGTATTACCAGGCAACCACCAGCTGACGAAGCTAATTATAAGGGACATTCATAATGTGCAATTACATACAGGAACTCAGGGAACCCTCGCCGCCGTCAGAACTAAATACTGGCCACTGAACGGCAGAAGCGTGACACGTGAAGTGGTTCGGAAATGTATTCGGTGTGTCCGCGCTTGGCCCCGATTCGACGCTCCGATCATGGGAGCTCTACCTTTATACCGAACACAGCAATTTCGCCCCTTTTTAAAATGCGGCGTTGATTACTGCGGGCCTTTTATTATTAAGGATGGTTCTCGTCGGACTAAAAGAACTACGAAGGTGTATATCTGCCTATTCGTGTGTTTCGCAACAAAAGCCGCGCATATTGAAGTGGTCGCGGATCTCACCACGGAAGCATTCCTCGCAGCCTTCTATAGACTTATATCGCGCCGAGGATGCGTCGCTGAGATTTTTTCCGACAACGCTACCAACTTCGTCAGCGCCCAAAACCACCTGAGGGAATTAGGAATTTTTCTTCGGGATGCTGAAGACGAGATAAGGACCGCACTCACAACCCAAAATATTAAATGGACTTTTATACCGCCGCACGCTCCTCACTTCGGAGGCCTGTGGGAGGCCGCGGTCAAAAGTGTAAAACATCATCTACATCGAGTTGTCAGGAATGCTCTTCTGACTTACACCGAGCTACATACTCTCGTAACGCAAATAGAGGCTGTATTGAACTCACGTCCTTTGTGCCAGCTGTCTGAGGAACCGAACGACTTAGCTGCATTAACCCCTGGACATTTTCTCATTGGTGATGCAATCACCGCACCGCTCAACCAGGATATAAGCGACGTTCCGGCAAACAGGCTGTCTCGGTGGCAGTTCGTGGAAAAGCTACGCCAACATATCTGGAGTCGTTGGCAACGGGAGTACTTGTCCGAGCTCCACAAAAGGACCAAGTGGCAGAAAAACACCGCCAACATCGAACCTGGACGACTCGTTGTTATCAAGGAGGATAACACACCACCGCTGTGCGCCCTTGATACAAGTGATAGTGTGGTGAATAATGTTTAATTGAATGCTTGGCATTCAATGGGGGGCGGGATGTTTACGTCGATTTCACGTTTATTCATTGTTTTGTGTATTATCAAGTAGGTATTGAAAAAAAGAAAATGTCACTGTCACAACCGTTTTTCTGTAATTTTTCGGTATTAGTAATTTTGAATAAAGTCGCGAGATCCGCGCATTACAAGTATAAAGTCACAAAATTTGGAAACACGTGACAGAACCTCTCCTTCCAGCATATAGTTCATTCTAATAGGGGTTAAACTTTTGTACAACGACAGAACTTTGCATTTGTTAGTATTTAGCTTTAAACCATTTTATTTACTCCATTTGCACAACATATCTAGATCATTTTGTAGGTTGGTGCAGTCACGACTATCCTTTACCTTGTTATAGATTTTCAGGTCGTCAGCATACAATTTATATTCGCATTTAAGATATTTCCCCATATCATTTATGAACATATTAAAAAGTAGTGGCCCCAGAATGGATCCACGAGGAACACCACTGGTTGAAAAATAGTCCCTAGATGTATAGCCACGTAGTTCAACATAGTTAGAGCATGAGGTTAAATAGGACCTCAATAATTCTATTGGATCCAAACTAAGGCCAAAACTGTGCATTTTCCGCAGTAGAATATCATGGGAATGCCTTGGCAAAACCTGTATAATTAATATAGGTTTGAATTCTATGATCTAATGCGTCGGAAATTGTATTTACAAAACCAAGCAGATTAGTAATTTTTGATTTACCAGAAACAAAGCCATGTTGATTGGATAGGACTTGATTAGTAAAATGTGAAGCTAAAACCGTAAATAACATTAATTCAAAAAGTTTTGAAAAATTATTCATTCAAGAAACGACCCTATAGTTCCGGATTTGTTTACGATCATCATTTTTAAAAACTGGAACAATTTTGGAATGTTTCCAACATGCTGCAAAAGTCTTTGTAGAAATAATTAAATTGAAAATATGGCGTCATAAGCACTGCATAACAATATTTTTAAAGGATAGCGGGAATGTTATCCGGGCCAGATGTAAGACGAGGTTTAATACTTTTTACTGCTGATATTAAATCAGCTTCGCAGAAATGGGTTAGCAAGAACGTAGGTGCTACCAGAGACATTGGATTAACGGTAGGGGAATTTATTACAGAAGGTGGACGAGAAGTATAAGGCAAATATGTTGGTAATGCTATCAGGAGAGTCACAATTTGTGTCTTCAAAGACCATTCTACTTGGAATAGTGTGGCCCTGTTTATTGTTAATAAATGACCATAACAATTTGGGATCTCTTACCACGTTATTTTCTACTCTATATATATATATACATATATATATATATATATATATATATATATATATAATATATAATTTATGGTCATCATCGATATTTTGTTTCACTTTGTTATAGTTAGTGTTTTTGTATAAAGATAATTTGCGATAGTGGATTTTACGGCGAATATTGTCGCCATTTCATTAAACCATGAAGGAAATCGAGATATTTTGTGGAGGTTTTTAGGAACAGTTTCCACAATATATTCATACAAAATGGATCTAGACAAGACCGAGTCCCAGTTGGTGCTATTAACAAGATCGTATAATTTACACCAACCTTGTTTTCTGAAGTCATATTCCTTCTTATAAGATATAAATGGTTTCAAAGGTTGTTGACGACAAATGGGAAAATTCATCGATAATGTGGAATGATGTATATCCTCGGGGACCAAAACGAAATCACTGCGATTAACAGAAATGTTAATTTCTCTGGCGCAAATCACAAGGTCAAGTAATCTACCATTATTTTTAATATTGTTCGCCTGAATAGCCGCATTAAAATCTATAAAATTAGTTAGAGTATCAGATTTAATACAACGTTTATTAAGGTATGATGGTATATTAAAATTACCAACAATTATACATTCACCGTCACAGATAGAAAATTGTTCTAGTTTATGGAAGAGTGTTACATATGTTTCGACTAGTCTGTCCGGAGGAATATATAAAAGTGCTAATTTAAATACAACATTATACTGGAGATTCATTTTTAAACATACAATGTCAACATTTAATTGAGTTAATTCACGATCGTAGACTATTAATCCTTCATTTGAATATGTAGAACGAATAGTAGCAAGAACTCCTCCACTCTTTCGAAATTGGCGATCTATTCGAGGAACAGTTCAAATTGTCGGAGAATAGTTCTTGGTTTCGCAATAAATCCGAGGCCCAGGTTTCTGAGATAAGGATAACGTCATAATCTTCAGCAAGGACGTTGCTATAAAACTTAGAAGTTTTGGTATTAACACCGTGAGCAGTTTGATAATATTAATTAAAACTTCTCTGCCATTTGAGGACTGCTGGATATTTACATGCTTTTTTAGTTTGAATATGAGGTAATCTCTGTCGGTATTTAACGCAGACGTCTTCACCGGACTCACGGCGCTCTCAAAATTCCTGTAAAATCTTTTTCTTGTGACTAGATTCACGGGGAGTCAGACCGTCCGATATTGGGACAGATGTGAAAATTTTTCGTCTCGCTCAACCACGACCCGATAATAAACCCAGACCTTTTAAGAATTAATTGAGCGATATCTCCTGATTTAAGGCACACTTTAAGAGGTCTGGGTTTATTATCGGGTCGTGGTTGAGCGAGACGAAAAATTTTCACATCTGTCCCAATATCGGACGATGCATTGAATAATCTGCTTATTATCTTTAAGGCGTATTGTTTATCATCCTGATTGGATTCAGGAATATTACTGATAATCACGTTTTTGTCGAGCTTTGCTCTTTCGTCAATTTCGACAAGAACTGAAGAAGAATTGTATCGTCAATACTTTTCACATTTTGTGTACAGTGAGACTTAAATTTAATACATGCGCTTGCAGGTCTGAAATTAATGTTTTCAGGGAGTTACGATGTTCAATGATATCAAACGAACAGCAAGAAGAACAAGCCCATTTAATGTTTTCTTAGATCTTAAGAACTTCGTGTCTTTGTCATTAAAGTTAACACAATTGTTGTTATAAATGTTTTTACACACAAAGCATTGGAGAGACACCTCACTATTAATGGGTGCATTGCAACATTTACATTTCATAGATATATTATTAAATTTAATTATGTAAATTAATTAATTAATGAGGGAAGTAGAAAACGGTATGGCGAAGAGCAGTATAACCCTTTCGCGAAGAATAAGAAAGTTGTACGTTCGCCCTTAAAGAGAGAGGCGCAAGGAGTAGACAAAATGGATAAAATCATCGAGATGATGCAAAATCTAACAACAGAGATGAAAAGCATTAAAGCTAAAATGCATAACATATTCGAAGAGCAGAAAGAAACTAATAAGGCAATAGAGGAACTTAAAGAAGAGAACGAAAAATTAAAAATCATAAATAAGAAACTCGAGAAGGAAGTAGAAATAATTAAAAATAACGCGGAAAACATGACCATTAGAGTAAATAAACTAGAAAAGGAGAAGAGAATAAAAAATATAGTCGTTACTGGAGTAACAATCGAAAATACTAATGAAACTGCAATTATAAGTACAATGAAACAATTTTTGGAAAAAGAAGTAAATGTAAAACCGGACATAGAGAAAGCATACAAACTTGGACCAAATGTATGCCTACTCGAGTAAAAAAACATAGAGGAAAAGCAAAAGATAATGGAAAACAAAAGTGTATTAAAACATATTAAGAATAAAAGAATATTTATCAATGATGATTTATCAACAGAGGAGAGAAATATAGCCAGACAACTAAGAAGAATAGCAAAAGAAGAAAGAGAGAAGGGTAATCTAGTCAAAATGGGATATAATAAAGTATCGATAAATAATAAACTATTCAAATGGAATAGCCAAACAAATAACTTGGAGGCAATGGAGGAAACAGGGAGACAAATAATAACAAAAAACTAATAAAATTGCACGAAACAAAAAATAAGGATTGTTCGGCAAATACGGACACAAAAAATAATAGTAACAAACGAAAATTAGTTAAAAATAGGGAAATTTGCTTAAGGGTGGGGTTTTGGAACGTAGCTGGGATAAAGTCGAAGTGTAGGGGCGAAAGATGGCACAAGGACTTTGAGAAGTGGATTTCAGGAAAAGATGTAGTGGGGTTAGTGGAAACATGGATGATGAAGGAGGAGTGGGAAAATGTACGAGATTCACTTCCAGCGGGGTTTAGGTGGTGGGTGCAAGGGGCAACGAAGGATGCAACTAAAGGAAGAGCGAAAGGGGGTATAATAGTGGGAACGAAATGGTCTCTGAAAAATGAGGAGGTGGAATTTATAGAAGAGGTGGACGGTATAGCGTGGGTTAAGTGTCAAAAGGAGGGGGCTCATTTGGAACTGGGGGTGGTGTACATTAATAAGAACTGGGCCGAAGTGCGGAATGTGCTAGATGAGAAATGTAATCAAGGAACAAGATGTATGGTGGGGGGAGATTTTAATGCAAGAATGGGGGAAAAGGGGGGAGGAGTGAATGATAAGGGTAAGCTAATACTAAGAACGTCTCAGGACAAATTGATAAATCAGGAGGGTCGAAGGATGGGGGATTGGTTAATAGAAGAGGGATGGGAGATGTTAAACGAGTGCACTGAAGGTGATTGAGAAGGGAAAAAGACGTATGTTGGACCACAAGGATCGTCAGTCGTGGATTATGTTATAATAAAGGGGCTAAACAGGGAAGAAGTTCGAAGAATGGAAGTAGAAGAAGTCCTGGGGTCGGACCATTTGCCAATAATGGTGGAGATAGGGCTGGGAAAATTTAGGGAAAATGAACAAGAACAGGAATGGTGGAAGTTAGAGGATAGTGTAAATGCTATCAAGAATATGGGAAAACGATTAGAAAAGATTAACTAGAATGAAGTTAAAACAATAGAAGAGATGGAAGGGATTATTGCGGGATGCGGTAGAAAAGTGGAAAGAAGGGATGGGGAAAGGTGCGCTTGGTTTGATAAAGAATGTCGGGACGCAAAAAGGGAGGTAAGGAAGACTGTGAGGGAATGGACCTTGGGTAGAGGAGAGGAGAGATGGGTGGTGGCAGCGAGGACTAAGTACGCAAAACTATGTGAGGAAAAGAAGATGCAGGCCTTGGAAAAAACGAGTAACGACTTGAAATTATGTAGGAATGAAAAGGAGATATGGAGTATTTTAAAAAGAGGTGAGAGGAGGCAACATATAGGAGTGTCTCTACAAGAATGGGCAGACAAATGCAGTGTAATGAGTGGTGAGCCAAGTGCCGTAGGGGAACAAGAGTCGATTGGGGAAGTTGAAGAGTTTACGGAGGAGGAAATAGAAAAAGTATTTAATGAGTTGAAAACTGGGAAAGCTGCAGGACTGGATGGGTTTAAGGCAGAAATGTGGCAAAAGATAGGAAAGAAAGGAAAGCAGAAGTTCGGAGAGCTGCTGAATCAAATATGGAGAGGAGAAGCAGAGTTCCCACAAGCGTGGCGTGTGGGTCTTATGTGCCCGGTACACAAAGGTGGTGATACATTAAATGTAGAAAATTATAGAGGGATAACAATTATGTGTACCGGGTACAAAATTGCCATGACAGTGGTAAAAAATAAGATGGAGAAGGAAATGGAGATCAATAGAATTCTGCCGTTGACGCAAGGGGGTTTTAGAAAAGGGAGGGGAACAAGGGATCAAATCTTTACACTGGCAAGGATTGTGGAGAGAGTGTTGGAAGAAAAGGGCAGTATCTACGCTGTTTTCCTGGATTTGAAAGCAGCGTATGATACTGTACCGAGAGAGAGATTAGTGGAGTGTTTGAGAAGGAGAGGAGTGAGTGCGGTAATGGTGGAATGGTGTAGAAGGGTGTATGAGGAAATGAGGAAACGTAAGTGAGTGCGAAAGTGGGAGCGAATGTGTCTGAAAGGTTTAGAATTTGGATGGGGGTGCGACAGGGCTGTCCGTTGAGCCCTTTACTCTTTAACATATATACTAGTGAATTGGAAGAGATTTTGAGAAAAGGGCAAGCGAGCGGAGTAGTGATTGGAAAAGAGAAAGTATGGATGCTGGCGTATGCGGATGATGTGGTGCTTTTGGCGAGAAATTGGGGAGAGATAAAAGAGGTGATGCAAAGAGTAGAGAGGTATATGGACAAAAGAGGAATGCAAGTGAATGCAAGGAAAACAAAGTGGTTGCGATTGAGGAAGCGTGGAAGGGAAGGAAGAGTGGGTAAATTAGAATGGAAGGGGGAGGTGATTGAAAGAGTGAAGGAATTTAAATACTTGGGCTTCGTATTTAAATGCACAGGAGGATACGGTGAGCACGCCAAATGGATACAGGGGAAAGCCAGAAAAGCGTGGGGCATTGTGAGGAAAAAGTGGGGGAAATGGTTTTCCGGCAACTTTCAATTGGCGTGCCAGCTGTGGGATGCATGTGTGAAGCCTATTTTGCTGTATGGGGTAGAAACTTGGGGAATGAGGAAGTATGAATGTATTGAGAGGGAGCAGTCATTATTCCTGAAGCAGATTCTGGGGGTGGAAAGATCAACACCTGGGTACATTCTGCTTCAGGAAACAAATAGAATGAGTGTGCATGCAGAGGCAATGGAGAGAGTGGTAAAGTATGAGATGGATTTGGTTGGATTGGATAATGAGAGATTGGTGAAAGAGGTATGGAAATCGTGCATGGGGAGAAAGGGGAGTGAGTGGAGGTTAGAACGTAGAAAGATGTATGAAAGGGCAGGAGTAGCTGAGAATATTGTAAATGAATGGTTGGAGAAAGGGGTAAATGTACGGGCATGGATGAAAGAGAAGTGGAAGGAGGTTGAGATGCAGGAGAGGCAAGGTTGTACATATATATATATATATATATATATATATATATATATATATATATATATATATATGTATATGTAGTTAAAGTGATTAAAGTGATGCCAATAAAAGTTTTTTTTTTTTAATTAATTAATACTAGTATAAATGAGCTGGGTTATATCGAACAAAATTAATCGCAGAGGAAATAAATTAGTGTAACATAGGGTACTAATGAGGTGTATTAGCCTGTCTTGAACTGCGACCTAAAAGATCTATTGTTCTACTAAATTAGGGTAAAAACATAACACAATTTATTTCACGTTGCGCGGTCGTTCGCAGCGACTTTATATATAAAGAAACAGGAATAGTAGACCACGGAAAGAAAACAAAAGATTTTAGCGTTACAAATATCAATAATTAAAAAAAATTAAAATAAAAGTAAAGACGAAGGCAGGATGATTCGAACCACGAATTCTACAAACGTTCAAACAGTGTGTTTTAGATTGCTGCGCCAATTTACAGCCGTACTAATAGTCGCGAATTAATTCTCGAACTGAAAAATCCTGAATTATTTGTCGTATTTATTAGTCGGGTATTTACGGGTAGTTTCGGCGACTTCCAAGAATTATCCTCGATACGGGAACTTTTTAGTGACATTTAATTATTACTGGTTTTACGTTGGCACTATACGGGAACTTTTTAGTGACATTTAATTATTACTGGTTTTACGTTGGCACTATACGGGAACTTTTTAGTGACATTTAATTATTACTGGTTTTACGTTGGCAGAATCGTCATGTTCTGTCAGTTGAAGAGCGCCATTTATTAAATTATGAATATAGTAAGTACAATTAATACTTATTTTTAATGGAAATGGTACACAATAATGGTAATTCATTTTACAGAAATGGATAAAGGTAAAATTATAATAACAATATATTAACTATAATGAATTATAAAAATATCTGTTGACAAGTAAGAAATTGACAGTTCGCGAATAATCTCGAAATAATCTTGCGTCGCGCAGGATTATTGAATTGACGTTTATCTTTAAAAATAATCCGAGGTAAAGGAATAATCCTTATACTCGAATTAATTCGCGACTATTAGTACGGCTGTTAGTGAATAATTAATATTATATTATTATTATATTACTGTTACATTAGTATACAACTTAACTTAGTTCAGATTCTATGAATAGATTTAAATCACTTTACACTTACTCAGTAACATAATGTTGACATTTGAGGCTTGAGACTCAGACCTAGATAATGACTAGCTTATAGCCGAAACTATAGTCAATGTAATTTTTAAAAATATAGTTGTAAAATAAAGTATTGCCTCTACATCAAATTTTTAAAATTAAAATTATAACAATCTTTGTATTTTATAAAACAATTCTAAAGAAGAAAGTGATAGTCCAATTGAAGATAGTGGTGAAAAAATAAAAGATACTTTTACTTAGTTAATATCACAATGTTTAATAAAAAGTCAATATTTAATAAACATTGTGATATTAGGTAAGTAAAAGTATCTTTTATTTTTTCATTTAATTAAAATGTATCACGAAGTAAGTGCCTACAGCCACAATCAGTTGAAGATAGTGGTATTCTAAAAATAAAATTAAGAAATCCCAAACATTGTTTATATTAAATAATAATTAATAGTTAAATTACATATTTTTCGACAAAACACCATTATTATCGGATTAATCAATAGACAAGACAAATTATTATACAGAACTATGTTCTGATAAAAATCCCTTCCCTGACCATAATAAAAATTCCACAACTTATCTCAAAGAATAATTCCCACGATATGTGTTCATTTAAAAACTGTCCAACTACTGGTATTTCAGTAATATTGGGAATCCCTGAGAAGCCGGCTGACTTATTTTACGAAATGCTCATCGAGTCCCTCCTACACTCAGTGCGAAGTCAGTATCAGTACAGATTAGGAAGGATTTCTCAGCGACCGAAAGTTTAAAACCCGCGACGCTGATTGGTAACTGCTTTGAATTACTTGGGCTTCTTACATTTTCAAGTGGCGTTCTAGGTTTGTGAAGGCTTACTTTGCAAAGCGAAGTTTGGAATGAGTCGCCGATACCACGAGCATGCCTGGATAAGAGGTACTGTTTCTTATCTGTCTCGGAGAATTTTCTAAGCGGCGATCGTTTTAATTCTCTCGACATCGGTGGTGATTTCTCCAGTTGTGATAATATCAGCCAAGAATATGTTATTCTCTGGACTAGGCATGTTTTTGTGCGATTTACTGATAGCGATTCTATAGCGTCAATACTCTTCACCAAGCCTGTTTTCTGAGTGACAGGCATCGGTGTCAGCGCTGAGATGGTGAACAGCTAGTAACGAAACGTTAGTCGAAACCATAGTCACGTGTAATTTTAAATCAAGTGGTTAAACAAAGTAATCATATCTCCTTCTTCATTACATTAAAGATGAACCACAAAGTTTATCTCTTAAAGTAAAAACTACGTACTAATCCAAGAAAATCAGATTATTAATAATATCATGTAAAAAATAATAAATAAAGATATTTGTCTCTCTCACATTATTAACTTACCTCAGAATCACATTTCACCATCTTATTTCCCTTACTGTCAACTCTGCATATAAAAAAGTGCTTTCCAAATAACTTTGAAGTTTTCGCATGGCCTATTTTTAAATCCGAGAGACTTTTTCCTCTTGAAACTTTGTTTCACCTTTTCCTTCTTCAAAAATACCTTCACTTTGCCTCTCACAGCACGATATCTACTTCTTTTTTAAGACAGAATCTCATGAACATCAAACGAATCGCCAAGTTTTTTATCCGGACTTCTATCTTTCTTCTTTTCATTAAAACATGCATTGATTTCGTGCTGAAAAAGTGTATTGTCTTCATTTTCTGAAATTTCATCATACCAAAGAACAAAATTTTTTTTGTTCGTCTCTACCGATTGCTTGTTTGTGGATGAAAATAGTGTGCAATTTTAAACGTAAGACGCCGTTGGTTTGACGTGAGTTTGGTTTGAAGTATTTAATATTGCGGACTCATTGCGGCGATAAATCGAAGCGCGTTGGTACTAGACCAAAAGTCGTGAATCAAACATTGTTGACAGCAGCATTGAATGTAGTAAGAGGCGAAATAGATGTGACGAAAGCAGCCAAACAATTCAATTTGTATAGTTGATACTTTTTGAGCTACCCTCTTAATGAAACCAGATAGTGGTAGCAGCAGCCAAAACACGTAGCGTTGGACGTGGTTGTGGTCGGGGTGGTGGACGTGGATTTGCTTCGGATGACACACAACTACCTCGGGTGTCTTACCATCCTCTTATGGTCGTGGGCGTGGACGTGGACATGTGAAATAGGTGCTTTCATCATCGGATACTGATTAATTTCCTTAATTCCATATATTTTAATTAGTTTTGAGCACGAATTAATTTCATTTTTCTACTCAAAATAAACTTTTCAATTGATTTGAACATTAAACATGCCATTTATCAGACTTAATTTATCTGAACATCCTTTCCAAATGAGCAATCGGTTCTGTCCCATATCTTTTAAACCTCGAAAAATGTAAGGGTGTGGTAATAATGTTATAACTCAGCACAGAAACGAGCTGTCGTTGGCGAAAATGTAGCCAAAGGAACAAGCTCTCCAATGAT
Organism: Ontholestes murinus; assembly: GCA_963969525.1. Lineage (NCBI taxonomy): Eukaryota > Metazoa > Arthropoda > Insecta > Coleoptera > Staphylinidae > Ontholestes > Ontholestes murinus. Next base: position 83,301,013 of record OZ018387.1, read on the forward strand.
AATAAACACTGAGCTATCTCTTCAAATGTGGTTTTTAGAGGCCAAAGTGCTTAATCAATCGGTTCTGCCCCATATTCCCCTACATAAAAGTTACAATTCCTAAAAGCTGCAAAAAAATCAAACGACCACCCACTTTTCCTCACCAACAACTCTTTAAGACCATAAAGTTTTGTTTTCCAAAATATAGTCGTTTGAACGTATGGCATTTTTTGTTACTTAGGTAATCATAGGTTTTAGTACAATTTAATGACTTAAGTTTAATTCCTTTTCTATTTTCCACCCTTTTCTAATCGGAAAAGTTACCGCTGAAATTGATCAAAATATCTGTTACCATCTTAAGGACTTAACTGACGATTCTTCTAAATATTCCTAAGTCGTTTTTTCTCGTTAACAAACTGCATCCACTCCTTAATTTTCACCTGGTAATCTAGGTGCTATTCCCCGAAAAAAAAAACTTCCTCATTAAAGTTTTCTAAAACTACTTTAAGGTTTTGATAACATTCGTGTCTAATATCTCTCGGTCATGTTTTTCTGCCAGCTTATAGTCCCTTGATTTGGTGAAAGAAAAAAATTCTTCGATTTTTTTATATCACACCGTACACTTTTTGGACACCATGAATAAACTCCTTGAAAGATTATTAATTTTTTAACTCAACACTTGATCTCTAATATGGATTCCAAATAGACTGCCCGATATAAAGACCTAATAATTTTAATATATGAAATTTACTTTGGGCATTTTTCCTTACTAGCAAATTTAAAGACCATGAATTTGTCTATCCAAGATCTAGCCCTCTATGCATAATTATAAACGTATAAATTCTAAACTAAATTTTTATTTAGGAATATTGTGTGAGGAATAATGGTTTTTAGTGGAAGCTTACTTAGAAGAGCATGTAGTCAAAACTATTGATATATTTTTCTAATATTATATATACTACATAATCAAATCAAAACAACGATAGGAAATAATTTAATTGTAAATTAAATGTATATTGTTTTTGAAAAGGAGTTATGTCTGTTATATTGCAAATGCTTATTTTTTTTGTTTTTTCTCTGCTCCTTTGTGTGCGCCGCCTCTGCCGATCCACTTGCTTGAAAATGTTAAATTTAAATAATTTTTCACTTAAGCTGCACTATCCGTCCTGGTGAAACCATATCTCATTATCACCGGAAACTTTTGTACTTTGATTTGTGATTTTATTTTGTAATAAGTCTAAATACTTTAATTTGTCTTCATAAAAAATAGGACCATCAACTCTATTTTTTAAATTCCTGCCCATACATTAAGTTTTTATGGATATTCAGTCCTTGATGTTGCAATATGAAGATTTTTATGAGACCAATAATAATTATTTTGTTCATTATTTTCAAACACGAAATAAAAAGTACATTAATCTGTAAAACACACACTATTTGGAAACCTCTTATTATTGTTACACTTTTCCATTATAATTTCACAAAATTTAGATCTTAGGATCATTAAAATTTGATGTACAGTAGATTTGCTGTCATCACACGTCGAAGCCACTTTTCTTACACTTAATGTTGGATTTATTTTTATCCTTGCCAATACATTTGTTACACTTTCTTTAGATTTCTTCCTGTTATTTCTAACAATATGTTCATCGTTTACACAACCATTCTCCTCAAATTTCTAACAAATTCTAATAATTGTTGATTGGCACCGCACTGGACGGGATTCAAAGTTTATACTAAATAAGTCGCAAATACCCTGCGAAGAATGTCCACCAAAACTCAGTTTGATAATCTGAACTTTTTCTTTTGTGGTGTAAGCACTCATTTTGAATTGAATTATTTGCTTGTGGCAAATTTATTTGTTGAATTTGATTCTCGTTTATCGCGTGGTGAATAATTTTTAATATTAAGGGGTGGCTTTTAGAAAGGCAACTATTATTTTGAGGATTCTATTATGGAATATTTGTTCACACTTTTAAGCTATATTTCGAATAAAAATAAAGAATACATAAAAATAAAACCTCGAATGTAACTTTAGCAGATAAATGAATTATTCAAATTTTATCCTGATCATTTTCGTGCAATAATAGGGATACAAACTGCAATTGAAAATTTTTCATGGGAATTCCCTATGATGCGTCTTGAAAGGGGACACACGGTATATATAAATACAAATACTTAATTACTACATGATTTACATTATCTAATAATTCATCATTCTTTTATTTTTAATAGTCGATATGAAAAGAACTCGGCCAAAAATGCAACAATCGCAATTAGATTACCAATCACGTATATCCAAATGATTGCCAATAAGTGTTCAATTCGAACAACCATAAAATCAGGGTGTGCTTCATACTTGATGTTAAAGATAACATTACGTGCTCCAAAATGTTGAATCAATCCGGATTCATGGTGCCTTTTGATGAGTTGATTAATTCTTCTTGTGAACGGAGAATTCTTATTAAGAAGCATTATGCACCATGCTATATACATCCAATCAATTATATAGACATTATTTATGGTAAGGTTATTAAGAGAGTATTGATTGTAACGTTCGTCTAAAAAAAGGAAGGACTCGCCTCTGTTGAATTTGTCAATGTTTTTCTGGTTGAGCGCAAGGTCTTTTACGGCTCGTGTCGCAATTAGGTTATGGTAGTGGTTTGGAATAACACGTAGTGTATGTACGCCCGCCGGTAATGTTATAAGGGTAAGCTCTGAAGCTGCTAATTCTTCAACAGTAGTGATTTGCTTGGCCGTTCCTGGTAGATACATAAATGATGTTAAAAGCGATTCATAGCAACTGATCATGATGAATACGAAGAATATCCAAACTATATAAAAACAGCGCAGACGAATGGTATTTGGCATCCAAGGATGTGATGCTATAAACGTTGCAAATATAATAAAATTACTTTCACCAAACGTAATTCTATTTTCTTTTTGCACGAACAAGTACCAAACTGGTATAATTATCATACAAACAATACTAAGTAAGATCCAAACATTTACATTAAAAACTTTAAACAAATTTTTCCAAACTGCAAATGGTCTGGCAAGAGGAACAATATATTTTACTTCAAAAATTATAATAGGATAGGACACGTCAAAATCTTTTGTTGAACTTATAGACCAAGCTATTAGTACAGCATCGGCATAACCCTTATACATTTCTTCAACAGCACCTAAGTAGTGTCCATTTGATTGTTGCGTGAGCATACTTTGGGCTGTACCATTAACAAACACTGCTCCTGATGTGTAGTTATGGTTAATTGCTATAATTTCTAAATTTAGCAATTTGCTGATTTGTTTTGTTATTATTACGCCAATTCCTTTATTGACATCAAAGGGGGCTTGGAGGACAAAGTCACTCAATGGTAAGGCGAATACACGAAATTTACACCTATTGAAATACATAACATTTATATCGCTGGTAAAATATTTTGGATCTTCTTTCACACAATTAAACAAAAACTCTGGATAGATTTTTTTGCATCTACCATGTGTTATTGGGTAATAAGTGTACGCATTAAAATCCTGTACGATAATTATGTTTAATACGTATTTTTTCCAAAGTTTTCTGAGGACACTAGTAATATCACCATCATGTAGTAATATTAAAAGCGTTGTTTTGGTGGGGTCGAAAATTGTTACTTTATATGTAAGCTCTAAAATTTCTTCGAAATTCGAATGTGTAGCTTCAATTAAAAAATAATCTGGTTTTACTTTTTGAGCAAAGTTTATAAACTCCTGACTAGTGTTATATAAAATATTCACAAAACTTTCGGTGCGATATTCTCGGAAATTCATATAGACATGAAATATATTCGTAACGTTAGTGTACGTTAATAAACTATTAACACATTTATGGAGATTAACGCTATATTCAGTAATTTCATACGAGTTCTTGACTTTCGCTTTAACATGTCCATCTTTGGAAAAGATAATTAATGCAACTAAAAAAATGTTAAACTTTATGGGTTTATATAATTTCCACTGGATTAGCATTGTTTTAACAATAAATGTCGTTGTATACTGCATATCTCTAATAACGATTCGGTTAATATTTAATTAAGAGACAGATTAAATATTCACAGCATAATCATTTTAATCAATGGTTAAAAAATTTTCCTGCTGGTTATATTTTTACAATCATTTATAATTCAAAGTAAGCATGGGGTCACTTGAACCAGACAGCGCTGAGACTGCCCGTCCCAAGATGGCCGCCATGATGTCATCAAGGTTACATACGCCGTCTAGACCACTCCCACCGGATGTGGTTTCCTTATCAGTAACATCCGGTCGTGAGTGCACTTTGACCGGAAGTCCCATAAGAGGCAATGTGTTAGAGTAAAACTCGGAAGTGAATGAAAGAGTGAGAGGCAAAATTCAGTAAATGGTAAGATTTTGAGTTTCGAGATGAATTTCGAAAAATCAATTAATTACACAGAAACTTGGGTTTTGCACGTTTTAAATTTGTTTGAATGCAATAAATGTATTTATCATCTAGTACTTCTTGTTCTGGGTAATAAGGATTTGAAATATTCAATCAGATATTAAGGAAAAATAATTAAGCGATTAATAGTTTAATTAATACAAGAAGAAATGCAATGAATATAGGTGAGACAAGTATTGCAGAGGATCAAACTTTCTTATTAAAATATAATACATTCAATGTTGTCAAGATAAATCAATGTGTCTTAAAACATGTACTTTAGAATTAGTCGTCGATATTGCGAGCATGTCTGGATAAAAGGTAAGGCTTCATTTGTGACTTTAAGTCTATCGCATTTATTCCCTCGGGGTCGGTGGTGATTTCTCCAGGTGTGATAACGTTAGCAAAGAATTTGACATTATCTGGATATAGGCATGTTTTTGTGCAATTTGCTGACATCGATTCGAACGAATAAATCTAAAGCATCCTTCAGGTCAGTTTTCTCGGTGTTGCTCTAATGTGTTCGATAGAATGATTATGCCATCTACGACCCTAACATTTTAGCGTAGGGGAGGCGATGTCTCAAATAGTCCAAATGGATAAATAAAAGCCGTGTTTTTTTTGTCAGTGTCTGCGATGGAGATTTACGAATTCTTACTTTGAAAATGTATGTAGAAATATATCTGCCGGTGGAGCATTCTGGAGAGTGAATATTGGTCTATACAGAAGCGGGTGGTGCCGTCCTTTTTGAGAACAATAACAACTGCCCATAGTGACGAGGAGGATTGGCTTAGCTCTTCATTTTTTAGCGGCAACATCCGTTAGAGTTTAGAATCAGTTAGCGGATAGTTACCGGTGTTGATGCGGTGGCATCCTAGTGTATTAGATGGTTACGGGTAGCTAAACGTATTTTCATGATTATTCGGCATTTCGTTCGTGATTTTTCTTTCTGTTGATACCAGGCTGCCTGAGGAAACAAATTGACCAGATCCTTCCTCAACAAGGATCTTGTGCGTATTTTTATTTTTCTCGTTTTTAGGTTTCACCATCATAAGCTGGGTGCAGGGGCGGTTCCAGGGGGGTTAATTGGGTAATTACCCCCCCTAAGAATTATTCGTTCGCTTATTTTTTTATTTTTAAAAATTACTAATATTTCAAACAAACAAGTTAAGTGTTGGTGAATCTAGTCAGCGATCTATGATGGTGCATTTTTCGAGAACAGGCAGGCTATGTACACAAATTAAAGTTTTCTGCGCAAGCACCGTTAGAGAAATTATGACTTTCTTCCTTTGCACGGGGGTTCCCTTTTATAATAATACTCGACATATGTTTATACTATTAACCTCTTTGGTATCGTTACATTGTTTTACATTAAAATAGCGCGAATCATATTTCTTAGTTCAATTTATAATATTTTTTGTCTTACTTGATTTAAATGTAAAAGATAAAATTCAATAATAAGGTATTTTTTGATTTTAGGAATAATATATGCATTCTTTTAAATTAATTTATTCCTGATTTTTGTTTTTAGTTAATTAAATTAATAAATAAAAATCGATAATCCATGTTGGATTAATATAATAATAAACATCTTTATTTACAGAAAAAAAAATAAAATAATTTACATGTAATTAACAAAATGGCAATAGAATTATACAATAATTTATTTTTTTCCTATCAAACGGCTATCGACCCGCGGTCTTTCAGCCTTTTCAGTTGGATTTATTTGTTCAGAAAATTAAATAAATGCCGATTCTTCAACAGTCAATTTAAATCATCCATCTACATCTGCATTCAGGATCTTCATTAGGTTGTTCTCAGCAAGAGAAAAAGGAGCATAAAACATGTACATCTAATTACGTTGAAATTTACATTGATATAGTTAAATTTAGTAATGATAATGTTGAAATTGAGAAATTTCGAATTTTAAATTGTAATGGAAACCAAACGATACTTTTGTGTTACAATATTGTGTATATAAAATAGGGGAAAGGATGTTAAATATTACTTGTGTGAAAAACTTTTTAGACAATTTAATTGGTTAATGTTTTCTAATCATTTAAACGGAATCTTTTGCAAATATTTCTTCTTTTTTACAAAATTTTATGGGTTGCACCAACAAGTGCCATTGGTACCATTAAAGAAGTCCTTTAATGTTTTAATGTCTCGTCCAAAAGATACCATGTGATAAACATGCCTTTTAAACAGTGTGGAGTTATTGGAATTAATCTCGCAATGGGAAGATAATCTAATATAGTTAAATTGCTAAAGAATTTGATTTTTACCCCGATTTACACAATTACGCTATGTTCTTTGTCAGATAATTTTAGAAATACGGCTATTGCGTCGACGGACGCAACATCCACAAAAAATATCCACCGAGCGAGTAAACAAACGAAAATGTCACTGTACCTTTTGTCCGTGAATATTTCGACACCGGCACCCGCGATTCGCTAGTTCGAGAACGGACACAGCGCAGGCGAAGGAGGCACAGACTTTACACTTTTTCCTCACAAGTGTCCAGTGCACGCGATCACGATATTGTCTTCCAAAAAAAAACCACGGAACAGTCCTTTTGACGTACACACACGAAATTCGTTTTTCATCTCCTGGCAACGGAGCAAAATAGTGAAGCGGCCGAACATCCCGCCCGCCATGACTGCTTGCGGTCATCATTGAGAAGGCAGAGGACAAAGCTTCACCAGTGGACGCGTGTAAACCCCCGTGGCGGTGTTAACTTCGGCAGCCCGGACAATTCCATCCGGTCCGGGAAACGTGCGAGTGATCCGACCCAAAGGCCAATGCAGTGGCGGGGCATTGTCCTCCTTGATGAGTACGAGGGTCCCGGATACGATGTCGGATTCTGGGGATATCCATTTGGAGCGTTGCTATAGGGTGTGCAGATACTCAGTTTGCCAACGCTTCCAGAAGTCATTCCGAATGCGTTGGACTAGTTGCCAGCGAGCGAACCGGTTGCCGGGCATGTGAGGAAGATCAGAGACAGGTGCGGCGTTGAGGGGCCGCTGTATGAGAAAATGACCAGGTGTAAGTGCTCCGAAATCACACGGGTCAGAAGACAGCGGACAAAGGGGGCGAGAATTGAGCACGGCTTCGACTTGGGTGAGAACGGTAGCGAATTCTTCGTAGGAAAGCAACTGTGTTCCGACGACCCGGCGGAGATGGTGCTTGGTGGACTTGACAGCGGCCTCCCAGAGCCCTCCGAAGTGTGGCGCAGAAGGTGGTATGAACCGCCAGTCCGTACCGACAGAGGCGGCACTGGCAGCGATGGCGGTTTGATGCTTTGACGAGGCGAGGAACCGGGATAAGTCATTAAGTTCCCGATGGGCACCGACGAAGTTCGTGCCGTTATCACTGAAGATAACAGTGCTGTGACCTCGACAGGCGGCGAATCGACGGTATGCAGCGAGAAAACAGGCGGTGGAGAGGTCAGAGGCGAGCTCGAGATGCACAGCTTTGGTGGTGAAGCAGACAAAAGCGCAGATATACGCCTTCGTAACACGAGTACCTCGGATGCGGCGGGTAGTGATATTAAATGGCCCGGCATAATCAACGCCAACTCAGAGAAATGGTGCTGAGGCGCTGATGCGTGTAGATGGTAGCGAGCCCATAGGCTGGATAACGGGGCGAGGCTTGCAGCTAAAACAGCGGTTGCAACGAGCGATCCTGCGCCGAGTAACATTCCGACCATTGAGGATCCAAAACACTTGACGAAGAAGAGCGTGAGTAGCCATGGCACCCGAGTGAAGATTGCGTACGTGGGCATCATCGATGACAAGGTCTGTGAACGGATGCACCTTCGGTAGTAACGCTGGATGACGGTGTGTGAATGCAAGATCAGAGGCAGAGAGGCGACCGCCTACACGTAAGATATCGTCGTTATCAAGAAACAGCGCCAAACGGCGTACCAAGCGAGACCGGGTATGAGGATTTGCCGCTTCGGTGCGCTCGACGGTAAGAGAGGTGAGCTGCACTTGGACCAGGACAGATGTTAAGGCGGCACGAAGCTCTTGGTTAGTCAGTGGCCCGCATTGGCGATTCTCTGGCGGTGTTTTCACGTTGGTGAAAAAGCAGCGACAATATGCTACCACCCGCTGCAAGCGAGTAAGAGTGGAAAAACGACACTCTAGTCCAAGAGTCGTTTGCGTCGCAAGCAAGCTTTGAAAAAGGGGGGCGCGTTCCTCTTCTACTGCCTCTGGTAAAGGTACGTGAGCAAAGCTACTAACAGGCCATAGATCGGGAGGTTCTTGCAGCCATTTAGGTCCGGTCCACCATAAAGGGTGTTCACGTAGCTTACCTGGCAACAATCCACGTGACGCGCAGTCAGCCGGATTATCTTCGGAAGCAACGTGACACCAACAAGAAGATGGTAGAATTTCCTGAATCCCAGCGACTCGGTTAGCCACGAAAGTTTTCCACCGATAGGATTCTCCAACGATCCACGATAGGGCGACAGTGGAGTCGCTAAAAGCATACACGCGATGAATTCTGATGCAGGAGAGCTGAGTAAACAGGGAGCCCATTAATTTAGCGAGGAGATATGCGCTGCAGAGTTCAAGGCGAGGGATGTTAACCCTTTTTAGAGGAGCGACCCGAGACTTGGAAGCGAGAAGGGCGACATAGGGCGACCCACGTTTGGGAGTGACTCGCAGGTAGACTACGGCAGCGAATCCCAGTTCAGAAGCGTCGCAAAATCCGACGATGCTGACATCCGTGGAGGTCTTGCAGTCTTCCAGATGACGGGGGATAGAGATATCTTCAAGCAGCGGGAGCTCTATTTGGAATTGCTGCCACACTTCGGTGATAGCTTCAGGGGGCACCTCATCCCAATCTAGCTTCAGGAGCCAAAGACGTTGGATGAAGAGCTTAGCTCGAAACACCACTGGGCCCAACCAACCGGAAGGATCGAAAATTCGCGCAGTTTGCGACAACATAGAACGTTTTGTGCAACGTTCCGATGACACTTGCACGGAATAGGCGAAATAGTCACGATATGGGTCCCACTTGAGACCGAGAACCTTGACCGCCGGGTCTCGGTCTAGAGGAAAGGCGTCTGCAGGAGCGGGGAGTCGACAATGTTCCTCCGGGATGCCCTCAAGGAGGGCGGGAGAGTTGGCCAGCCACTTACGAAGTTCGAAACCGCCCGCCATGAGGAGGTCTATTAGTTCTTGACGAAGATGCATAGCTTCATCTTCGGTGTCACATCCGGTGAGAATGTCGTCGACATATACATCCGATTGAAGCACCCTGGCGGCCGCTGGATAGTGGGAGGACTCGTCAATGGCTAATTGTTGAATTGTCCTCAACGCAAGGTATGGAGAGGATGAGACGCCGTAGGTTACAGTCTTAAGGCGGTAAGTGGTGACTGGCTCGTCAGGAGAGAACCGCCATAAGATGCGCTGCAAGTCGCAATGATCTGATTGAACCAGAATCTGGCGGTACATTTGGCGAATGTCAGCAGTGAAGACGAACTGGGCGATGCGAAATCGGGTGAGTAACGACGAGATTTCCGCTTGTAATTTCGGACAGGTTAGGAGAATGTCATTGAGGGACTTTCCAGAGGAGGTGGGACAGGAGGCATTAAATACAACCCGGATTTTAGATGGAGGATCATCAGGACGGTGGACCGGGTGATGAGGGATATAATACGTGACCGCTGCTGCTTGTTATTCCGGAGGCACCCGTTCCATGTTGATTACTGACCAAGTAATCCCGCATGAATTCGTGATAGGCTCCATGAAGCTTCGGATCACGTTGCAGCCGAGCCTCGAGGCGATGAAATTGGCGAAGTGCCACATTGTAAGATTGACCCAGGTGTTTAGCTATCAACGGCAGCGCGACACAGTATCTGCCTGTTACGGGTCGTGGTGGCCATGAACAGGTCCTCACATTGTTGCTCAGCCGGAGTTAGTCGAGGCTGACAGGTGATTTGATCCAGCTCCCATAGGCGAGAGACAGCGTCGGCGAGAGCGATATGGGTGTCATGGTTAGGAGAAACTGATGATATGTTGGGTGGCATCATGACGCTAGGAGAGCAGGAACTAGAGAGTGCGCCAGTCGCGGAGACGACGGTCATTGTTGGTGAGGTAGATCGCTCTGGACGCTCTGAGGATGTGTCGATGGCGTCCAGGGTACCACTCGTATCATATGTCGCCTCTTGGAAAACAGAGATGCGGTATTGCCGTCGGCGAGAAGGGGTTGCCCCTTCATTGTCCCTCACCGAAGGATGGAAATGGACACGGCGAACCGGAGGCGGGTCTCCGTAGGGTCCGAGTAAAATCCATCCAAGAGTGGTTTCAAAGGCACTCGGTGATCGGCAACGTGGCCCTATATGACCAGGACGATACAATAATGGGAGGACGTCTGCCCCGAGCAGCAGATCGATACAAAGTGGGCGATGAAAATCTGGGTCGGCAAGGGCCAGGTGGCGAAGGTGCGGCCAATCCTCTATGAGTATTGGCTGTGGAGGTGTGCGAGCCGTGATCCGAGTGATGACACAGAACGTCACGGTCAGGCGAGGAGGATCTCCGTCGTGCAGGATAGTGGTAGTGACCGTGTGACGAGCAGCGGGCAAGATGACGTTGCCCAGGCCACTCAAAGGCAAATAGTCCGTCTTAAGTGGCAAACGTAAATATCTAGCACACTCGGTGGTCATAAAACTGGTACTGCTACCGGAATCCAGCAAAGCTCGTAGGTGATGGGTGCGGCCAATAGCATCGACAGCGACGACTCGGGCTGTTGCGAGCAGAACCTGGCGAAGTTGAGCGCGACATGATGCTGAGCGGTGGCGAGTGGTGGTAGGCAATTCTAGTCAATCGGAGACAGCGGATGACGCCGAGGACTGGGAGCTCCGCCGTGGCAGTCTGCGGTCAGGAGGTGATACCGCCGCCGTGGATACCGCTGCTGGTGGAGAGCAAGACCTAGGGACCTGAGGCGGCGACTTGTTGCGTGTGCTCTGTTGATGTGGCATGGCTAATCGACGTTGTTCGGTGGATGGGTCGCTACATGCAGTGATGTGGCAGGAGCCAGTGGAGCGGCAGTGGGCTGCGATATGGAAGGCCCTGAGGCAGTTCCAGCATAGTCTACGGGACACGACCGCAGTGCGCCGATCGGTGACGCATAGCTGCTTGAATCGCACGCACTGACGAATGGTATGCTGGGTAGAAGAGCAGAATTGGCACTCCTGGCCGTTGGGCCGCCGTTGGGCACTGCAGATCTGGCCGGCGACGAATTCCGCAAACGGTTTGGGGCTGTCGGGGAATGAGGTCTGGATGACTGGCGAACAGGTGACCGAGAATTAGACAGCGATTGACGGCGAGTCAATACAGATGGCATTGACGTAGCGGCATGAAGCTCGGCGATCCTCACGCGATGGGAGATGAAGTCCACCAACTGCTGATAGGTGGGGATCTGATCCAGAACTAATTGCTGTTCAAACGCGGTTCTTGTCGGGCTATCCAGGTTGTTCAAGGCGAGGGACAGCAACAGAAAATCTGAGAGATTTCCCAACGGTAAGGCGATAAGCGCGCTAACAGCAGTCTGGTGAACGTCCAGAAACCGACGCAGCTGAGAGGCGGAGTCGGAGGTGATGGGAAGGAATCCCGTGATATTGCCAAGATACATGGCAGCGAGCCGCCTAGGATTGTGATAGCGGGCCTTTAGAGCTTGGTAGGCGAGCGGGTAATTCTCTGCTCGCATATCGAGATCAGCAATGGTGGATAAAGCCTTGCCTCGCAATGACGACTTAAGGTATAGCAGTTTCTGAACTGCAGGGACGGAAGCGTCATCGTGTACAAGAGACTCAAATAACGTGATGAAAGCCGGCCAGTCTTCCAGGAGGCCGCTAAATGACGGTAAGGTGATACGAGGCAGCATTGACGGGGCCGTGGACAGGCGAGCGCTAGGAAGCGGATCAACTGACTGGTGCAACGCAGCACACCTGGAGCGAATGTCGCATACTACGTCGCTAAAGGCGAGTTCGGAAGGCGTAATCGGGGCTTGATCCTCTTGTGGAAGTTGACTGTTCAGATCACTGATAAGGTCCTGCAACTGTTCGAACTTCTCCTCATATCGGCGAATCTGAGCTTCCAACACCGACAGGGAGGCAACATCAGCGGCGGAGAGGGGGCGGATTTTCTCAAGTATATGTGAGCCGCTGGCGAAGATGTTTGCGCGTTTAGCCACCGCGGCCTCGAGCTGCTGCTTAATTTTTGCGGTCATTTTTTATTTTTAAGTGTTGGCGAAAGTAAAGCAATTAATTTATTAATTAATTGACGAATGAATAAAAACGAAAATCAAAACACAAACGATGAGTGTACGGCGAAATTAATTGGGAACTGAATTGACTTGCAGGCGTTTGGTGAGAATTGAGGAAAATCGACAGAATCTAGCTCTTATGATGATTATTATTGAATTCCATATATGAATCAATAAGGATTTGCAGATAAATTAATTTCTTCAGTTCGTAATTAATATATTTCTCGGTTTATCGATCTCAGAGAAAATGTAAAGGTGAGTAGTCGAAATATCTAAAGGTTCCCTGGTTTCGGCACCAAAATATTGCGTCGACGGACGCAACATCCACAAAAAATGTACACCGAGCGAGTAAACAAACGAAAATGTCACTGTACCTTTTGTCCGTGAATATTTCGACACCGGCACCCGCGATTCGCTAGTTCGAGAACGGACACAGCGCAGGCGAAGGAGGCACAGACTTTACACTTTTTCCTCACAAGTGTCCAGTGCACGCGATCACGATATTGTCTTCCAAAAAAAAACCACGGAACAGTCCTTTTGACGTACACGAAATTCGTTTTTCATCTCCTGACAACGGAGCAAAATAGTGAAGCGGCCGAACAACGGCGAAACTCGAAAACATTGAATAAATAGATAAATCTTACGCTAATAACTTTATCTTTATCCAATAAGAGACAAAATACTGCCACATCATTTAAACAATTTATAATGATGCAGTAAATATTACAGGACGAAACATCGAATTACCAAATACCAGAGAAATAGGCCAAACATGGATCAACCTATTATAGAAGATTATTTTTATTTATCTTTTCTTTTTTATCCATTACTGGTGTCGGATTTATTCTCTACAATATGTCTCAAGTTATTTTCTTTTTTACTTCTTTTCCACTGACACAAGATAGGCAGTGCCATTTTTCTTATTTGTTTCCATTCTATCCTTCTTTTTGCTTCATAATGTACTTGTTCGTTCCAACCCTTCCTAGGTCTTCCTGATTCATGTTTGCCTTGTGTTTTTACCTCGTCTATTCATTTCGTTAATTTATTATCTTCTAATCTGTATATATGACTAAACCATCCTAAATGTCTCTTACTGATTTTATTGGTGTAATATTAAGCGGTTGGGCAGTTGTCTTACTTCTATATTTCGTATTTTGTCTCTTCTTGTAATTCCCTCTATCTTTCTTAGGTATTTCATTTCCATTGCTTTGGTTTTTTGTTAGTACTCTCTGTGGTTACTCATGATTTACTACTATATAGCAGTGAATGTCTTACAATTCTTTTATATACTTCTGCTTTTGTTGTTTTTCTAATCTCTTTTTTCTCTAAGAATGTTTTCTTTGTTGTGTTGTAGATCATTCCTGTGCCTAGTTTCTCATCTTTTTTTTTATCTCTCCTGTTTCCTCTATTGTTGATCCCAGGTATTTGAACTGCTTAACCTGCTCTATCTGTTTTCCGATTAATTCTATTTTTTATTGCTCCCTTTTGGTGATATTATCATTGTTTTGGTTTTGTTTATATTTATCGTTTTCAACTCCTCTTTGTATATTTCCAGGTTTCTCTTCGGAATCTGCTATTAGTGTTATGTCGTCGCCAAACATTAACATTTGCATTTTTAATAGTTCCATATTTTTATACCCTATCTTTGTTATCTCGGCTCTTTGTTTGCTATTTCTTATTGCTTCGTATTGAACTTTTGTTTTTTTCAGTATAAGTCCTTTACTATATTTATTATGCTTTTTATCCTACTTTCTTGAAGTATATGCTATATGTCCTCTCTTCCTACCCTGTAATATGTTAGTTGTCTGATTAGGTATATTAAGTCTTGTTTGCTTCTATTTTTTATGATTTTTACCGTATATTTCATCATTTTGGCTATGATGTCATCAGATTTTCCTGGTTTTATTTTCTTGATTACTGCCTCCAGTCCTTCAATTGTTATTGTTTCCTCCATTTGTTTCACCTTCTTTATTTTCATTATGGTCTGTTTCGGTTATTTCGTTAAAGTATTTTTGTCGTCTTTTTAATATCTTCGTTTCTTCTGTTATTATATTTCCGTTTTTGTCTTTTATACTTGGTTGGCTTAGTTTTCTTTTATTCCTCATTTGTTTAATTTTGTTGTAAAATATCTTTAGGTTTTCTGTGAACTTCTCCCAAGATTGCTTTTTTGCTATCTTGATTTTGTGTTCCACTATTTTATTTGCTATTTTAAATCTTTTCTAATCTTACTCTTTTCTTGTTTTTGTGAAAGTTTTCCAATTTTCTTTTGTGTTTTTACAAATTGTTTTACCCCTTCTGACCACCACCTGTTTTTGTTCCTCTGTTTGTTTGATATAGTTATTGTTCATTGTTTTTGGGCTGCTTCATATATGATTTCTTTGAACCTTTTCTGTTTGCTTTCTGCTCCTTCTATTTTGTTTGTCTTTTTCTCTATTTTTGATTGGTATTCATTCCTTTATGTTTTTGTTTATTATTGTTTTCGACTACGTACTCTCTAAGTTTTCTGCACCAATGTTTCTATTTTTACTAAGAAGTAGTCGCTCCCTATTTCAGTTTGTCTTGTTACTTTAACATCGTTCACCTTTTTTCATTTTCTGCATCTATTATGGAGTAGTCTATTATTTCTCTTTTCGTGGACTGACTTCTCTAGTGTATTTGTGTTTGAATTTTGTGTTTGCCACAATGAAATTGTTTGCTATACATATTCTATAATTCTTAAATCCTTACGTTATAGAATATTAACTAATTAGAAAAAACACGAAAACATTTCGTAAATATATCATACCATTAGTCACTCATAAGCTATTTAACGTACATTCAATCATTTTTAGTTTATTTGACAGAAATAAATACGTTCAAACTGGTGTTGCTTTGATAGCCTTGCTATTTGTAACACACACATTACTTTTGTATCATTCAATGTCTGTCGAGATATTAGACGGGAAGTAGTTGTTTCAATAAGTGATTTCTTTTATAGTCTTAATAAGACTCGTTGTAGATTTCTGTAATGTTTTCGTGTTTTTTCTAATATTTTTGGCTTTGTTATCCTGTTCTACACTTCCATTAAGATATCCCATAACTATTGTGATTCCTTTGCTATGGTCTATTTATTGTCTCTCGTAAAATTTCTCTTTTTCTTCATTTTTATCGTTTTTGTTTCGGAATTATATTCCATCAATTTTCTTCCATTTTGTTTTCCATGCTCGTTGTTCTGTCGTCCCCATATTTTTCGTATATTATGTTTTTTTCCGTTTTTCCATTTCTTCTATTAATTCCTTTTTCTTTTCCTTTAATACATCTTATATTCCATATTCCCATTTTTATTGTATTTAACTTTTTTCTTGTGCCATTTTCTTGCTATGATGTCTTGTTTTTTATTTGCTTTTCTATTATTTCCTCTCTGTTAATTGTTATCTTTCGGTATCATATTCTTATTTTCCTACCTTTCGCTTTTTCTTCTTTTGCTTTTTCTCTATTTTTTGTACGAATCTTTCTACATATGCTAGGCCATTATTTGTTGTTTTGTTTCCCATGTCCCAACTTCGACTTGTATTATTTGTTTTTCTCTATATTTCACTGTTATTATATTATTTTTTATTCATTTTCTGTTCTTACTTTTCCACTTTGTTTCCACTTTTTAACATCTCATGCTTTTCTATCATTTCTTTCGTTAGTTATTTCTTCTGAGGTTTTTTGCCATTTCTCTCTATATTTAGATTTACCTTCTCGGCGAGGTTTGTTCTTGTTTTCATCTTCATTTGTTTTATTTTTGTATCCTGTTGATGTTACAACGTTTTGTTTTGCTGTTTCCGTTCTTATATCTTTTCTATTCTCCATTACTCATTTGGAAACCTTGGAATCCATCATATTCAGGACTGTCAATATCTCTTTCTCTTTTTGTACTCATTTATTTCTTTATTTCCGACTTCCTTTTAGTTTTTAACACTACTTATTTTTTTTTATGGCAATGGTAATAGAAAAATAAACTAAAAAAACAATTACCAGAAAATGCTTTAAATGCATACAGAAAATTTGTCTCTAACATTTACTAAACATAAAAATAATTTTACAAATATTATGTTAGCATTGCTTCTGCAGAAATAATTTTTTCTGCACTGAAAAGATTCAAATCGTGGCTGCGAGCCACTATGTTTCAAGAAAGAGTAACCGAGTTAAATCTGTTATACAATAGATATATGAATATTAATATTGACAATATTAGTAACAAGCAAAGAAAAGTAGATTTCATTATTTAAGAAATAAATCGTTTTTTTTTCAATAAATTTAGTTACAAAAATCTGTTTTAAATTTTACAGAATATTAAATTATGTTTTTATATGTCATATATTTACTTCCGGTGTGATATTATTTTGTTTTTATTTAAAAATAATAGAATTATATTTTATTATTATATAATAGTCCTTTTTATATAAATTATATTTTTTGATGTTGATTGCTTTGTATTTATGGAATAAAAAATAGTTAAGTTTTTTCTTTTTTAAAAGTACCCCTCCTAAGCCAGTTGGCTGGGTGTGCACTAGCCGAAAATGTCTATGTCTTCTCCCCTAGATCCAAACGTTTGAATTTGTCCTTTTCTGTATTTTGTTTTTCTGTATTATACTGTAATAAATATATCCATTCGATAGTTGAAAACGAACTCTTGCAGGTTTTTTTTATAAATAGAAATTTCATAAAAAATTATTTTATTTAAATAGTTTTCCTATAGGTATACATAAAAATTAAGTACATACAGATACATACATATAACCTAGAATAACAAAGGGCGGACCCTTTGCGGCTCTAAGAATATAACAACTTGTTCATATAACCTATAAAGTAACATAAATACAGCGTGTCCACATAAATTTCTTATCAATGCCATATTCAAAACCGAAAAACATATTTATTTATAACAAAACACCTGAGATAAATTATTTAATAAATTTAAAATGTGTATAGCTTTAATATTATTATAAAAGTGTTAAGGATAATAAATACCAAGCTGCCTGTATAATTTTTGTATCGCAGTGTACTACTAATTTCTCTAGGTAAATTTTCATATTTTGAGAAATTGTAGTAGCAGTTGAGGTTGATTTTATGTGAGAATGTGTGAAAAAGATATCTCAGATAAATAAATATCAATTTGTTATTAATTTAAATATTGATTAGTATTATTTTACGTAACTTATTGTATTTTTATCATGCATTAAATGAGAGAATAGTGTTTTTTAACAAAATAAAAATAACTGTTTTTAAAAACATTAAATTATAAGTTACAACATTATAAATATCTTCATATGCTATTTAATTTTAACAATTATTAATAAATCATCAGTAAACTTATTTGGTAATGCTGTTATCATAAAGATAGTTGTTGTGATCATTACTATAAGTTAATCCACATTAAAACACTATCTATTCTACCACAAAGCAATTAGATTTGAATTTTACAAAAACACTACATTTATTTCACCAGTATTTTACCTCTCTGCATTTAGTACATGTGAAAATTTAATATAATCATACATTTAAAGTAATTTCAAATTGGTCTTAGTAAGAAATTTACTGAGACACACCGTAACTGCATAATATAAAAATTTCGAGAAGCCGTAAACCGCTCCCGTGTTCAATGTTATCACAGAATTAATTTCTCAATTACGAGCCTCCGAAAAATACTATTTTTAGGGCCACTTTGTACAAATCCGAGCGGCTCGTCACACCGAAAAATCCTTCGAGTACGGTCCCTCCATCGCCCTTCGTCACACGTAAAATACAGTAGTATAAATAGGTCCGTAAGTATAACAATTATTTACAGCAGGGACGAGTAAAAAATATATATGTATATATATATAATGTTGTCAAAAAATTAATAACCACTATAAAAATATATGTTTAACTATCTTACAACGTTGGCACCCCTCCTCACATCCCCGACTCGGCTATTCCTTCGTCATCTAAAATGGAAACATAACAATTAAACCGATTAATAAAAGATTAATTGCTAAGTTGTTGTAAGGTTAGTTTAGAAATATGCACAGATAATAAAAAGTTAATGCAGAAATCACTTTGTTTTTTTACAGTATAAAATAAGCATATTATTTGAATAAGCTGTATACAAATGGCCAAGTAATTTTGTTTTATAAAAATATATAATAAAATAGGAGTTTTAACTAATAATTTAAAATACGAAAACATTTCGTGAATCTACAACAAGGAGTTTTAATATAAGATTTGCACAAATTATTTTATTATGTGTATGCACGATAAGTATAAATATAATTATAAAATAAATTAAAGAAATCAGTGCAACGTTTAAACAATAGATGCCACTTTAATAATGTATGTACGGAAAACTGAATGATTATAAACTCTGTAATATCACTCCATTTGCCTGTTCCGACTATAAAAGTCCGTTCATTCTGGACCAGTCACAACAAAGGTTACGAAGGAGTTGTTAGGAATCCTACACTAGCCTACTTTAAGAATGTTCTCTCATAAAAAGAAACCTTTTTTGAGAGTCTTATTTCCTCTTCCCTCATAAAAATCACGTCCTTGCCTTCAAATGCTTTGAGCTGAGACTCTAATAGGTTGAAACTGGTCAGTAGTTGTTGTTGACAGGGAAACAATAATTTAATAAATATCATTATTAAAATTGTCGAATTTTCCTGGTTGGTTAATTAAGATATTATCATCAATAGCAAAAGAGGAAAGTTTATATTTTAATGCTCTAGTAATTTTACCAATTAAGTAAAACTAAATGATATACTCATTATCAACTTGCACTTCTTCAACCTTCTTAACCCAATTTAATAAAAATGCAGCTTTAGTTTAGTATAAAACATTATTCCATAAAATTCAAGGTGATTATGAAAGGTTACTTTAAAAACAAGAAAAAGTGTGTAGTTTTATTTATACATTCTATTGCATGGCCACTCTTGATACTAATGTCTAAGCGTATGAATTTTCGAATGATTAGATGATAGCATGCTAATATTACAACAAGCATTACCGGTGGGCACCGACGAGTAGCTACTACCTTTCCTTCTCCCCAGGTCCCAGAGACTGTTCTACAGCACCATTCCCTACACCTTTCCCTAATACCATAATTAAATATATGTATACAGAAAAGTAAACAATAGAAGGACTACTCTTTGGTTCGCTCGGGAGATTTAAGCCTTACCTCGAGTGTGGAAATATGTATATTTACAAGCCCAAAATAGCCACGAACCAAAGATTAATAGTTGAAAGATATGATGATAAGACGATCACATACCTTCGAACCCTTGATTTTCGTGGATTTCTCGAGGGGACCCCGTAACTTCTTTGCCTTCCAGCACCGCCAGCAAGCACTGATGTATGCAGATGTACTGCTGTTCTGTTTGTACCATCCACACGCGCTCCTTTCTCATCGCGTAGACAATACCGAATATATCTACATAATCCGATACCAGGATTTGTTGGAGTATCCTATCTAGGCAGATGAATGTTCCTGATCTTCCAACGCCAGCACTGTAATGAATTTAATAAATTAATCTTTTAGCTAATTATTAAGGGAATATTTGAGAATGAATTAAATTCTTATTTACATGGCCAAAGCAGTTTTAGTCAGTTGTTTTACCTGCAATGTACAACAATAGGCCTTTGATCAGATCCGAGTTTTTCTCTAAACGCACGGACAAATCGTACGAGTGTGTGTGGAGGATTTGGTACACCAAAATCTGGCCATGTCGTGAAGTGGAAGTGTCTAACTACACGTTGTGCATCTCCCTGAAATATATGGAAACCCATTTAAATTCAAATTTAAATAAATGCTTAAAGATTTATTTATGACATATGTTTCGACAATTACTTGTCATTTTCAAAGGTGTACTATGAAAATGACAAGTAATTGTCGAAACATATGTCAAGAAACTGATAAAGCAATTATGGAACAAAACAAAGCTTTAATCAATAAAAATTCCGATGAGATATTCGATCAATCTTGATGTGAAACATACAATCTTTTTTTAAAATCCATTGAACATAAGTAATATTAAAATAAAAACCAAAATAAAGGAGTAGTTTAACACGATTTTTACGTAAAAATGGTGTGAAAAATTAGGCAACAGTATAATCGAAACGACATTCCTCATGTGATTAATTAATTTCTCACTTAACTCGTGGTGAATCATTTTTGAATTAATTTGATAGATGAATTAAAACACTTGGTATGATTTCACTTGTTGTTTATTATTCTCCGACTAGTTTCGACTTATAGTGACACTAGTCGGAGAAAGAAAGAAATCATACCAAGTGTTTTAATTCATCTATCGGACATTCCTAATGATTTTTACAGTTATTTATTAGATAAAATAATCTTTCAACTCCACTATATTCTATTTTTCGATAAGGCTTAAAATATTTTATGTTAGACGAGATCTCTTCATTTAAAAATTCCTTTCCGATGAGATATTTGATCAATCTTGATGTGAAACATACACCTTAATCTTTTTTTTGAATCCATTGAACATAAATAATATTAAAATAGAAATCAAAATAATGGGGTAGTTTTAACACGACTTTTATGTAGAAATGGTGTGAAAAATTAGGCAACGGTATAATCGAAGCAACATTCCTCATGATCTTTACAGTTATTTATTAAATAAACAAATCTTTTTACCTCACTATAATCTATTTTTCAATAAAGCTTAAAATTTGTCAGATATAAATATGCTTCCTAATTTTTTAGAATTGCCCTGGGCATTATAAAACATTATTCATTTATTCATTTTTACTTTACAATATCATGTTAAAATATGGTAAACAAATTGAGATACATACATTAAAAAATACAAAAATTTAGGTCACAGGACTTGCGGGCGGAGTTCACCATGTGTTCTTCCACTCAGGACCCTTTTGCTTCAGATAATTACGAATAGTAACAAAATTTTTAGATGATTTTTTCTAGTTTTTGGAGTTACATGAAGTTATTTTAAATTCGCATTTATTATTTTTTCATTGTTCAATAATTACGATTATTTATTAATTCTACCTAATACATTTTACGTTCCATGCAATTAAATTCTTACTTACTCGACAAACCATGAACTCGGATATGTTCCAGTCTGGATACCGCGTTTCGTTCAAGATCTGCACAGAGATGTCACCATAGTACACGGGCATGGTGTCGTAGGGCCAGTAATGGTCGCACTTCTCCCTTCCTTTCTCCACGCATCGTGTCAACATGATGATGGCCCGAGAATTGCTCTCCCAGCAAGTCCTCCAGAAGTCATCTCGCGTTGAATGCAGTGGACCCTGTGTAACTATAAACTCCCTCGGTGAATTGTGACCCTTAAAAATATAGAAAGTGTTAATAATGTTTTATTTCTGCCGCTTCGATTTAAAAATCTCCTGTTGAGATTAGATAAACCATATAATATAATACAAACATTTTCCTTTTTCTTTTAGTGTTACTTTGAAGTAATTAACTTCAAGAACAATAAACTGATACAATAATAGATAACATCAATACTCAAAGCAACATAAAAATCACTTAAAAACCCACTTAAGATCCATATGTTGGATAAGAATGTCTTCAAACTGGATCTTAACAACCTATGTGATTCACTCCAATCTGCCCTTCAAGATAGCATATACATACAAAATAAAATATATGCTTCGAGTGTGCTTGTAGAATTCAGGTTTTTGAGAGTTCCATATATATGGATTACTTCTTTCAATTTAAAGTTAAAAATGAAGTATACCCAGACTTTTCCAATAACTGGGAAAATATGCATATTTATTTTCAGTACTACCTTTGTCTCAAATAGTGAGTACGTGACGTATTTTTTTTAATTTCTTACATTTGCCGAGATGTCCATAAGTAATATTGTAATAATAACTGATAATATATGTTAATGTATTATTTAAATACAAGCAGGGTGTGCGCTGCGCCGGATGCGCAACTTTACATCCCCTGGCGGAGGTGGCGGATTCAACGGGCGAAAGGGAGGACGACGCCATTACATTATTATCAACACCACCGCTCAAGCATGAGCATTAAAGGGCCCCTACACGGTCAATAATACTGACAGTAAAAATACTGACAGTATTCGCTTCATTCTCCATCAGTATTTTCAACCTTACACGGTCATTCCAAATCGTCAATATTTTCTTCAGTATTGTCCTAGCAGTCAACATGAGCACTTCTCGACAAAAAGCGTGTTTGGCCATAATTTTGGCTTGTGCTGCTAATAAGCGTGTGAAACGCAAGAGATAAGTCAAAGACTGGCTAAAAAAGCGTGAACAATTCTCTCACATGGTTGTTCTTAAGGAAATTCTCAAGACAGATGCAGATGATTACAAAAACTATTTTCGAATGAGCGATAATTTATATAATAAATTATTGCCAATGGTAAAACCGTTTTTGCAAAGCGTAATATTTCCAGCATGTGGGAACATAAACTTCTTCCGCTCCGACTCCACTACGTTGTGACTTCTCAATTTTTTTAACTCTTTTCTAAAATTTGATCTTAACGTATTTATTTTTTTTCTTACGTCATCACGTTTAGCATCTTTCTTTATTTTTTTTAAAATAACAAGTAGCTTGTCTGGGGCATTATTCCTTTTAGTTCGGTTCATATAAGAACTACTACCGCTATTCCACAATTCTGGTAAAGTTTCATACAATTCTATAAATTGCGTCATTAAATTTTTTTCTTCTGGTAACTCGCCCTCTTCTACTGAATTTTCAATTAATTCCATTGAATCATCTGTATCATTTACTACTTCCATTTTTAATAAATTTTAATAATTTAATTTAAAATCGACACAAAAAACAAAGATGTGTGAAGAGAACGGGAGATGTGAACAGACAGGCACTCGTTAAATACTGAGGTATTGTATCACTTTTGGGGCGTGGCCAAATACTGACGCTGCGAAATCAAAATATCCGGATATTCTTCAATATTCTCATCACTCCATCAGTATTAACCCTACACGATCAATAATACTGTCAGTATTTTACAATAATGTCAGTATTATTGACCGTGTAGGGGCCCCTTTATAGACAGTGTTATTTGTACATTTATAAAGTTGTGTATATACTAAATATACGGCTGAAACAAAGCCCACGAGTTTGATTAACCCGTAAACAACGAACGTAACATATGATCCATCGAACCGAATAATAAAAAAAATAAAATACAGTCCACAAAGAGAACAAGATTTCCCAGCAGACGTCTAGAGCGATCTACGGAAATCTCAAAAAACGAAAAATCCTGGCAGACGGTCAACAGCACCTCCACGGAGTCCGAAATGAAATTGGAACCCCACGGCGACGTACGGAGCAGTAGCAGACGGTGGCAAACCTCCCTGGTCTCGTGGTCAAAAGGTGGGTCAAATTCCCTTTTCTTTAACATTTATTTCAATTTGTGGTGAAATTGCATAATTTTTCTAGTAATCATGGCTAGAAAAGCAAAAATTAATTGCGATGCGTTAAACGAGGAAATACAAAGATTTTCTCAGTATGTCCATAATTTTAATGCGGATACAGATGAAATTGAAACGTTAAAATTTTTCAAAATTGTTTAAAAATTCGCGAATCTGAACCAGAATCATTCGACAAAAACATGCAGTGTAATTTTGAAAATATTTATTTCGAGTCAGTGGGCAAAGCACGAAAAATAATATCCAACATGACACGTTAAGGAGTCAGTCCCCGTGCGAGGATCCGGACATAACTCCGAAAAAGTGGAATGAGGCGGTTATAAAAAGGATGTTTTTTAACTATTTATTTAATAGCCCGCCGGCATGTAATGCCTTTGTGCGGCATCGCCGCTAAGTCGTAAATCTGTCAACGGGTGACAGCCGGCACGCGCCGTGTGCACACTCGGCGGCATCGGGTAGCCGCTCTTTTTCTATATAATCGAAATTATATTTTCGTTTGTTACAACCTTATTATATTGAATTACAATATAATATTATTAAATAATATAGTGCAAATAAATGAACTTTCAAATGTATGTGAATTTAATTAAAATATATAGTCTATTTACATTAATTTAATGTAGAATTTTAATTGCATATTTTATAGAATATATTAAACGTATATGTGATTAGTAATAATAACAATAATAATATCTTTGAATTAAGGTTAGATTAGGTCAGGTTAGGTTAGGTTAGGGTTAAGTTAAGGTGCATTTTTGTAGCAAGCGAAATAAGTTGTTTCGCCAACTACACGATTTTTCAAATAAATGAAATTTTCAAAAACATAATAAGTTTTAGAAGTATCTTTAATAACATTCATGTTTGCACAACGAATATTAGAAAATAAGTGAATAAATTAATACAGTTAATTTATTTTCCACTAACAGATCGTTTCCCTCGCACCGGATTCCTACGCGCAAAAGAGCGATGAATACACTATAAACCAAGCCACGAAAAATATAGTGTCGAATATATAGGAAAAGGATAGACTATGCCATGAGGAGGAAGGGTGCACACGGCGTGTGCCGATCTACTCATCGAGTGTTTTTACGACGCGGCGGCGATGCCGCCAAAGACAGCGGGCGATGAATCACTATAAATCACGATAATTTATGATAGCAAAAAACATTGTTTTTATAACCGCCTCATTCCACTTTTTCGAGCGTTTGGCATAGTCCCCCCGTGCGTTAGTACAAATTCCATTGCACAACCGTAAATTAAACTTCCAACGCTAAATTTGCCATTTTTTGCCGGAATTTATGAGGAGTGGTTAAGTTTTCGCGATAGTTTTCAAATCTTAATTCACGAAAATCAAAGTTTATCTGATGCGCAAAAATTGCACTATCTGCGGTCCAGTCTGAAAGGTGAAGCTTTGCACGTAATTCAATCAATTCAAACGTTTAATGAGAATTATGCAATTGCGTGCGATTTGAAAATAAAAAAAATTATAGTGTTTAATCACATGAAAGCCATTTTCAATTTACCCAAGTTGGTAAAAGAATGCCACATAAAATTGCGCAAATTGTTTGACGACTTGCAAAAACATGTCCGCGCGCTAGGAGCAATGGGGCAAACAATTAAACATTGGGACATATTTTTGATTTATTTAATAACTACAAAATTAGAGCCAACAACCCTGCGCGATTTGGAATTAAATAAACATAAGAATGAATTACCCACAACAGACGAGCTGTTTGAATTTCTCAAATCTCGGTGTCAAATGCTCGAATCAGTCAATTATGATTCAAAAACTAATTTTAAACAAAAAACATTCATAGCCGTAAATACTGATGTGACGTGTGCATTCTGTAAGGCAGAGCATCATATATATTTTTGCAAAAAATTTATAAACTTGTCAGTAAGTAAAAGAATATCGGTGATTAAAAATACTAATGCGTGTTTCAATTGCTTAAAATTCGGCCATTCGAGTAATGAATGCAAATCAAAGGCATCTTGCCGGACGTGCAATAAATAGCACAACACTTTACTGCATCTGGAGGGTGTCATGCAATGTTGCAATAAACAAAACAATTTTGCTGGGAACAGATGCCGTGCATTATAAGACAGTGCATCACAGTCCAATTTTATTACGGAGCAATTGTTTAAACGGCTAAAATTACCCTCAACAGCGGCAAACATCAATGTCACAGGAATTTCAAAAAATAATACAACCATCAATAAACGCACAAATGTCAGTATCCATTCAGTTAATTCAAATTTTAATTCAAAATTGTCTTGCTTAGTCATTTCAAAAATAACCGATGATCTGGTTACATTTGATTCCAACCTTTTTGATATACCGCATGATTTAAAGTTAGCGGATCCAAATTACAACGAATCAGGCGAAATTGATATGGTGATTGGTGCAAGTTTATACTTTGATTTATTTTTACAAGGGCAAATTAAACTAGGTAGAAAGCTCCCCACCCTACAGAAAAGACACTTGGGCTGGATTGTCTCCGGTCTTTTAAATTACTCATCTTTTGAAAATAAACAACTGTGCCACTTGAGCTTATTGCCTAGCCTTGAAAAACAAATCTCAAAATTCTGGGAAGTGGAAGAATATATAAAACAGCCCTCCTCTCAAAAGGACATGGAATGCGAAACACATTTTCTCAGAAACACTACACGAACCCCCGAGGGTAGATTTATGGTCGCACTTCCACTTAAATCCGATCCGTCAGTGCTTGGCGAATCCAAAGAGATCGCTGAATCTCGATTTATCGCTTTAGAAAAACGTTTGAACAAAAATCCCAAGCTAAAAGAGCAATATCAAAATTTCATGTCGGAATACATTAATTTAGTCATATGTCGAATTTGCTAGTACCGCCGAAAGGTCCGTCATATTACTTGCCACATCACGCAGTGATTAATGAGGAAAAATATACCACCAAACTACGGGTTGTGTTCGATGGCTCGTGCAAAACAACGTCGGGAAAATCGCTTAACGATATTATTCTATTATCAATTATTTTGCGATTTAGATGCCATGCATATGTGTTGGGAGCAGATA
Source organism: Ontholestes murinus (assembly GCA_963969525.1). Classification (NCBI taxonomy): domain Eukaryota; kingdom Metazoa; phylum Arthropoda; class Insecta; order Coleoptera; family Staphylinidae; genus Ontholestes; species Ontholestes murinus. The sequence goes on from OZ018387.1 coordinate 83,328,180, forward strand.
TAACGAAAATGTACCGGCAAGTTTTAGTCCGCGGATTACAACCAATATTATGGCGCGACAATCAAAATGAACCTCTAAATACATATGACCTTAATACAGTGACCTACGGTACTGCACCTGCTGTATTTTTATCCATACACTGCCTAAATGAAACTGCTCTTTCATGCCAAAATTCTAATCCAGTAGTAAGTTCGATTATCTCGCGTGACTTTTATGTAGATGACTTGCTCACTGGGTCGAATAGTAAACAGGAGCTGTTACAAATACAGCACATCGATCATTTACTAAAAAATCACGGATTCGAGTTACGCAAATGGATGTCCAACAACAACGACATTTTATCCCAAAATGATATGCTTAGTTATGGAGTCAGTCTGCGCCACCCACGTGAAGTTACCAAAAGAATCATACTATCCGTAATTTCAAAAATTTTCGATCCATTAGGATTAATAGGACCGGTCACAATTACAACAAATATTTTAATGCAGCGGTTATGGCAATAACATGGGATGAATCGGTACCACTAGACATTTTTACAAAATGGACAAACATGCAAAATTCGTTGCAATATCTAAACAACTTAAAAATTCCTAGTCACGTTTTTAGCAACAGTTCAATTTCGGTAGAATTGCATGGATTCTGCGATGCATCGGAACAGGCATACGGTGCTTGTATTTATTTGCGAACAGAAGATGAAGATGCAAATGTAACGGTCAGGCTTCTCTGTGCTAAATCACGTGTCTCGCCTTTGAAAACAATTTCAATTCCTCGATTGGAGTTATGTGGGGTTCTGGCTCTTGCACAGCTCTCAGTTAGGGTTAAAACTGACCTAAAAGGGATTACAATTATCAGTAGAGAATTTTATTGAACAGATAGCACAATTGTTCTAGCCTGGCTCCGCGATTCGCCAAATAAATGGAAAACATTTGTTGTTAATAGAGTAACGGATATTCAAAATTCAACGGACATTAATAATTGGAACAAAGTAGATACAAACCAGAATCCCGCTGACATAATTTCACGTGGCGAGGATCCAAAATCACTAATTAAAAATACACTTTGGTGGCAAGGTCCCAAATGGTTACAAAAATCAAAAAATAATTGGCCAGTTCAATGCCACATAACACAAAACAATATTACAGTGCCAGAGGCCAAAACAACGATTGCATTATTAAATACTGAACAACCCGTCAAATAGATTCTAAATATGTCTGAATTTCATAAATTAAAAAATGTCACTGCCTGGTGTTTAAGATTTATTAGTAATATAAGGGCCTCCATGCAACGCAAACGAAAGGAGAGCCGGCATTTAACTGCCACAGAATTAGAAAATGCATCAAACTGTTTGATAAAAATTGCGCAATCAGAAATATTTCACCAAGAAAGTAGATTAAAAAACGCAAATGTTAATTACGACACAAGGCATCAAATTTTGTTACCTAAGCACCATATTACATATTTAATTGTAAGGGCGGAGCACATCCGATTATTGCATGCGGGGGCGGAAACATATTGACATCATTGCGTCAAAGGTATTGGCCGGTCTCTGGACGAAATTTAATTAAAAAAATCACACGTAGTTGATTAAAAGGTTTTCGTGCAAAATCACAAACCCTTACATGGGCGAATTACCTGCCGCACGCGTAACACCTGGACGTCCATTTTTGCATTGCGGCGTTGATTATGCGGGTCCTTTTCAGACAAGCGACAGCAGATTGAGAAGATTTAAAATTGTCAAATCTTATATTGGTTTATTTGTCTGCTTTGCTACGAAAGCAGTACATATTGAAGTGAATTCTTTGTTTGCAATAAGACTACAGCAACCCCTCGAGCCGCTGCACACTGACTTTAGGATTGGCCCTGAGGGCATCGAACACTGTCTGCAACTTCTGCCTGGTGGAGTAGGACACCTTGTGCCCGTGACCGTTCGACAACAGAGCACTGCCCGACTGGAACACATGGCTGACGGAGCGACTCATCACTGCACCACTACTTGCGACGCACCGATAGCATTAGATACCGAGATTACCATTGACGACGGGGCCCTCCTGTGCACCAACAACCGACTGACGTCATGTTAGTTTGTTTTCGTCTAATTGAAATGACGTTCGAGTCTCGAGTACAAAAAAATCTTCAACTTCATTGTTACCGATTTGTATTCACTTTTTTTTTTACTAAATTAGATGACGTCGGTCGTTAACAGCCTTGAGTCGCTTCACATCCAGGCGCGGAATACCACTCGTTATTTATTCTGACAACGGCACGAATTTCGTTGGCGCAAATCGTGAGCTTGCCGAATTGTATCGATTGGTTAAGGAATCTACACTAATTATAAATGAAATTGTCAAATGCGGAATAAACTGGCAATTTATTCCACCTAAATCGCCTCATATGGGAGGATTATGGGAGGCAGGTATAAAATCGGCAAAAACGCATTTAAAACGAGTACTTGGTAACGAAATATTAACTTATGAGGAATTATGCACTGTCAACACACAAATTGAATCCTGTATGAACTCTCGAACTCTTACCCCATTGTCTAACGACCCTAATGACCTTGAACCCCTCACACCGGCCCACTTTTTGATTGGCGAGCCAATTACCAACTTGCCAGATCCCAACCTTGCTAATGTAAAAAAAAACAGAATGTCGCTTTTCAACATTTGCAGAAACTGCGGCAAGACTTTTGGAAACGCTGGTCAACAGAATATATTATTTCGCTGCAGCCTAGGAACAAATGGAACCGACATCCGGGGACAACAAAGGGGATATGGTTCTACTGCACGAGAGCAACTTGCCGCCGTCTAAGTGGCCTCTGGGTCGTATTGAATCCCTACATCCTGGTGTCGATGGTCATGTGCGTGTTATATCTATACGAACACAAAATGGGATTGTCAAGCGAGCCGTTACGAAGGTGTGCCTACTACCAGTGGATCCAATCGTCCTATAAAGACAATTTGTATATATTTACGTTAGACTTAATTATTCTTTAGTTCTTGTTGTTATACTTCCAATTCTTTGAAACCAGGACGTTTCAAGGAGGCCGGTATGTTAATGTATTATTTAAATACAAGCGGGGTGTGTTACATCCCCTGGCGGAGGTGGCGAAATCAACGGGCGAAAGGGAGGACGACGCCAATACATTATTATCAACACCACCGCTCAAGCATGAGCATTATAGACAGTGTTATTTGTCCATTTATAAAGTTGTGTATATACTAAATATATGGCTGAAACAAAGCCCACGAGTTTGATTAACCCGTAAACAACGAACGTAACAATATACAAACGAAAAATGCATCAAGACGTTATTTTATTTCAAATAATTCGTTTTGTTTGACTTACCGGGACATAATTTGCGTTAATGTAATCGGAACCTTCTTCATCATCCACAGGCTGCAATTTGTACCGAGAATGATCATATGGCAGAATATTAGTAAACCTGTTTTTGGGTCGATTGCACGGAAGGTCCGCAAAACTGCACGGCTGTTCTCTGCCCACGTGTTTTAACTCTTCAAATTCTTCACTAAATCTGTTGTAAGAAAACGTCAATTAAAATTAGGGCATGCGTAATCGCATCAAGAATAGACAAAACATAAATAATTAAATAAATAAAATCATGATGATGGCTATAAAATACTTACAAGCTTTATTATTAAATTGAAAGTAAATACGTAGGGACTACCTACCTAAAATCTGAGTCAGCAGACATCATCCTGTAATGAGTGGCGAAGTTTTCTATCCTTATAGGCCTACTGGTTTCGATGACAGAATCTGGTAAGGACATATTGTCATTGGTTCTAGATTCTGTAGCTCTCCTCCCCTGTGAGCGTTTCCTCCTCACAAACACGATGATTGCAATTGGCGCTAGAAGTACGATTGGGATGACAATTCCTAAGATGATTGGAGTGTTATTCTGATCTGTAACAGAAATATTTGCAAATGAGTCACTATACTAATAATAAAAATAATAAATAATAATATATAAATTATTTTAGAGACAAGTTGCTTGTCAAGGACTAACTAGTAAAATATTAAAGTCCTTCATATGGTTGTATTAATTTAAAAAAAATATATAATTGTAGATTGTTTAAATGATTATATAATTAATACATTTTAACTGCTAACCTGTTTGTATAGGGAAACTATAACTAGTATCCGTAAATTTATCAGCAGCTGTGAAGGCCCGGATTTTGACTTTATAAACTGAGCCGGATTTCAGTGGTCCGTTGCAGTATCCGGTGTGACGAACGTCGCAGGAATCACCTCCGATGGTGAAGTCTTCGACGGAACTGTTTTTAAAGGGATAATAGGGCTCCATGACTTGATAGGGAGGCCACACTGAGTACGCCTGAACGTCTCTCCAAGAAGGCATTTCAAGACCAGAAGCATTCTTCGAATCATCTTCGGCCACAATTATAGTATATGAAGTTACCTAAAAATAATTTCACAAGTGTTAATTAAAAAAAAATTATTGCAGATTAATTATTATTATGATTGATTATATCAAATATATTAATATGTTGTTTCTTGTAAAAACGTTGGAAAAGAATTGAAATACATTCAATTTGGTAAGAATTCGTTTGTAGTATTTGCAGTCTTTAAAAGGTGAAATGATTTTACTAACTCTATATAAGCCACAGAAATAATAATAATATTGTTTAAAGTTTAAATTTGAACTTGTGAAGAAATAATTAATCAAAAGAATGAATTATATGAAAGACACAGAACTCTTTGAAATATTACCAATGTAGTTATAATGCATATTCGATCAACTAATGTAGCTTTATGTGTCGTTTTGGAGTTGATATAACTGTTACAAGCTGGATTTACAGCTACTTAAGCAGAGGGCAACTAACATGAATAATTTTGTTTTTAAACCAATTAAATTTTGTCTAGAGTATCTCAAGTACTTTACATTATGATCCTAAGGATCTGAAAGGTACAATGATGGCAAGTCAACTAATAAGTATATTTAGTGTAGGTGAGTTTGAAAGGTAATAGTTGTTATTAACCAAGTTTTCCCTGCCTTTATAGCGTAGCATATTTCACTTATATAAATATAAAAGTTTCTTTATTCAAATTCAGTTGGTTTGTTTCACTAATGGTTTCTTTTATTTTAGACTAGTATTAGTTTAATAACATTACTAAGAATTATTTATAGAATAACTCTGCTTAATGACAGGTGATTATTTTTCCTTATTGTTAAAACCTTGTAAATTTCAAGACCAGTGAATAATAATGTATCTTTTAAATTGATCTAAATGAGCTCCATCTGGTGGTCAAGGCAGTTACTACAGTGGTTTCGTTTGAAACATTAGGTGATTAAATTTTAAAATTAAAAAAAAATGGTAATTTGAAATATCTCATACTTATTATACGTTTTGTTTTATATTTGTGTATATTCATATGTATTTATTTTTTTTGGAATGAAAGCTAAAGATTAATAAACATAAACATAAACATATTTCACATCTAACGCGCCATTATAGATTAATTAAACTTTTAACCATTATAATAATACTTACATACCTGTAGCCTAAATAGAAAATTTGAAATATTGTTTTTAATTTACATGTTCTAATTATTTTAAGCATTTCTAGCTAAGATTAACTAAATTACAAACTTAAGTAGTCTTAATTTTTAATTAATTACCCTCTTTATAATATTGCATTACTTACTGGTCCATTTTGTTCACTGAAGTAGTTCTTCCTGAAGCGTATTTGGATGGTCGTCGAGCTCTTGCAGACTTCAGTCGGGAACACCTTTGAACCTGGCGGAGGTGGCGCCAGTATAGGCATTTTCTGCTTGGATATCGTTTCAGGTCCAAATCCGACTTTCGTCTCGGCTTGTATCCTAAACACGTACGTTCTTCCCGGCACCAGTTGCCTTATTGTACCTGTGAACTCTTCAGGGCCGAAATCTCTAAACACCGTATGCGGGGATCCCTAGAAATTATTTAATTATCTCAGCAAATTAATACTAATGTATTCCTATACGTAATAAAATGAATGTGTTACTTACCTCTAATCCGTAAGTAATAGTAAATTTACGAATGACGCCGTTTTGTTCCGTACTAGGAAGCGACCATTTAAATGTTATATCACTTGGTTGGATGTCAATCGGATAGAATTTGTCGACCTTTCCTGGTACCGATTCCTTCGTGGTAAATATGGCTGATACAGGAAGGGATCTACGTAGGATACTGGATTCTGTTCCACTACGTACAACCTGATAAAATTTAGATAATTACATAATAAATATATTGTTTCCTTGTTAACAACAGCTATTCAGGTCTCGTCAGCGTTGTGTCAACAGCGCTTCGCTGAGGAGACCTGAAGGGAAGTTCTATTAAAGGCAGCGCCGATGAGATATGAATAGGTCGAAACCGGCCAGTAGATGTAGTGATGGACTTTTGCTACAAAGTTTATCAATCTCCTGTTGTTGACAGAGAAACAACAATTTATTTTTTTAATACTGTTATTGTAAACTGTCTCTGTGGACTTTTTTAGAATACTAAAATATAAATAAATAAATTAGTTTTATTTATTTAGTCTTTAAAACGATTATAAAATTTGTTCGTGTTTTGGATTTTAGATAAAATATATAAATTATGTCTTATCTACCATCAAGTGATAACCCTCAAACATAGAAAAGTATACTATGAAAATATATGTAAAATTAAGCATATTACTTACTACAGTGAATGTGTAATTCCTGTGTGGTTTCAAATCATTTATGGTAATAGAGTTGTATAATGTCAGGTTCTGAATGAGCACATTTTCTGAAGTCAAGTACTGCACTTCGAAAGCATTGTATTCACCTCTCGGCGAAGCCCAAGACAAGGTCACTTCAGTGTCGGACGTATGCGTGGAGTTAATTCCCGTTATCGGTTCAGGGTCTGAAAAGAGAATAAAAGTCAGAAGGCGGCTCACACAAATATGATCGAAAAGCATGCAAATAGTGGTGTGACGACGGTTCATGCACAAGTCAAAATCATCCAGCCGAATTATAATACATATAGTCTGTTCGTTGGATCTTCCGTCGTACGTCACAAACTATCGCTTCGAGAAACGACGCAAAAACATTCAGTCTGATAAAGTAAACCAAATGCGTTAGAAAAAAAACGCACTGTAAAACTTTCGTCGTTTTTTGAAGAGATAGTTTGTGACGTAGGACGAAAGATCCAACGGATGGACTATATGCATCATCTACTAAGTAATCAAATTCGTTCTTGAGTTACGTGAAGATTTAATTAATAAACTTGGAAATAAAAACACTAACACTTTCTTCACAAATAATTTTAATTTGAGTTAGATATACATTTCGATCACAAAATGACCATTATCAATAGCAAACATGTTGAATTTCAAGTTTGTTACTTAAGTCAAATCGAAGGTATAAAACGTATTTTTCAAGAGATAAATATTCATGCTTGTTTATAGTAGAAAATATAAGAATGGTATAATAATTTCGATGGAAACTAGTTATTATTTTAGTGCATTAAGTGGTTATATTTCTAAGACTGCGGTAAAAATATTCCTGAGATAAAAATAGCAGATATTTCTGCTGTTCTTGTTACCAGGCATTAAGTGTTTCACTTTACAAAAACTTAAATACATGTGCAATAAAGAAAATATAGTGTGTCAATACTGAATTTTAAGCATTCAACTAATACTTACGCCATAGATTCCGCTGTTAATGCACAGAAAAAATATATAATTAAGCGTATATAATATTTAGAAAACTATGTCATTACCATAGCAAATTCTATTATTATCTAAAAATATAAGAGATTAAGCAGTCCGGTGTTATTCATAGCACTATAACACCAAATTATTGGTAATACTGTTAATAATAACCTGCTTTAGATTTATGCTATTAGTTCTTAGAAAGTGGAATTAATAAACCATATAGCCTTAACAATCCCTTTATAGTATATTCGAACATTTTTATGTCTTCACTGATTCGAGCTGGAGGTATAAATAATTTTCTTTAAAAAATATTCGTCAAATTCTCTAATAGTTCAAAAAAATCTTCATGGATCACTTCATACTTAAGAATTCTACAATATTCTTAATTACGGTATAAATAGAATTGGAGTTTAATATTATGTTAAGTTAAATGAGTGTTAAATGAGTGTCAATTGAGTATCGAATTACATTTAGGCATGAAATAAATACCTAGAGTTTAAATCCTGTAAAAAAGTATGATTTCTAATAGTCTAATTAAGACTACTAAATATATCACTTCTTGAAACAATTACTTCTCTGTGTAATACCTTTTCAGATTTTATATATAACAATATCAGTTTGAATGTATTTATTTCTGTTAAACTTCAAGAATTTTAATGTAATAATTAAAACACTTTAAACTTTGTTTGTATAATACTAGAACACTAGTAAATAAATAATTTTATCTACGATCGTACAGAAAGTAGACGCTTTTTGCATCATTTTTCATTGTAAAAGTGGCTTTTTAAAGCACTAGTGCTTTTTTACGTTTTTATTGCACGGTAATGTCAAACTGTTTTTATTGCACAGAAATGTCAAATTTGACAGATGAATATATTATAGCACAAATTTTCGACGAAAAACTTAATTTTTTATTAATTGATATAAATAACTAATAAACTATAAATAAAATATATAATACAAACCAAATGGCAGATTTAAGAACTCTGAAGATTTCATTTAATGCAAGTCGAAGCGATTACAATAAAGCGAACATTTTTTCCATAAATAATGATGGCGGCCGACATTTGTGCAACTTGTTTACTGGTTGCTAAGTAACGCTTTCAATAGTGCATTGCGGGTAAAATATGTTTTCATTAATTGAATTATTGAAATTACATTAAAATATTACTCATAAGAATATATTCTTTGAAATCCTTTACGATCGAAGATAAAATTTTGTAAGGCACACGTGTAAAAAGTTTCTTTATTGCACTCCTGGCTTAAAAAAAACTCGCTCGTTCCTCGCTCGTGTTTTTAAACGCCAGTTCGTGCAATAAAGCATCACTTTTTACACTTGTACCTTAAATAACTATTAATGTAATAATGTAAATAATTTTAATGTACGTGATAATATTTTGGAGTGCATTTGGCGAAAAAATATGAAAAAGAAAAACTGAATTCGCGGTGATTTTATTATATTAAAAAGGACACAATTATATGAATATTAAGTATATTAAGTATTAAGTATGTTCTTCAATTATATTAAATAAAAAAAATGAACTTCGGGACAATTGTTTTAGCAAACAAATTAGGATATATTCATAAACTTTATAATATAAACACAGAAAAGTTTTTGATAATATTAACAACATATAATAATGATAAAATACTCAAAGCAACATGTCACAAAATGTTGTCATTTACTTACATAATCGGTCCTGCCTTTGTAGCGGTTGACTGGTTACACCTTGCGAGACAGTCCAGACAGTGATGTTGTATAACCTGCCAGGGATAAGACCGGTGAATGTTACCAAACGATCGGAGTCGTTGGCGCCCTTTTCTTGATCCGGAATGTTCGACTCCGAGAGGGAGAATCTGTACAGATCAAATTTGGACGATACCTGAGGTGTTGGAGTGTAGCGTAGGCTTATCGAGTCTGTGGACTGTTGATTGTTGACAACCACCACCTCAGACTGAATTAATGGCACTAGAAAAGAAATATATCTTAATTAAATTGACACCAAATATTTATGTGGGATTAATTACAATTAATGTTTTGTCATTTATTTCTAATTTTCTTATTTGTAAATGACGCTACCTATAATAATATGCTGGAAACCAAGTACGTAATTGTAAAAGCTTTCACTGCATAGGACATATTAAACAAAACAAAATAAAGAATAATTTCTGTCATGTTTAAATAGTTTAAGTAACTTGTCTTTGTAGAAAATACATCAAAGTAATTCTTACATTGGGAATACAAAAATACAGTTTGATTTATGTAAATGTATACGTTTATTCGTAAGTGAATTGATATATTACACATACGTTTGGAGATTACCTATTTACAGTACTGATCGTGTATATTAGGCTGAGTAAAAAGTTCTGGGCGTTTTCCGCTAGATGTCGTTAGTGAACCATATCTAACGGAGTATATATCGTATTGGGCATGCTTTACACCGATTTAAAGGTGATATTACGTTTCAAAAGCTTTTTTGACAGTCTTGTGTTTGGTTAAGCCAGTTAAAAAGATAAGCTAAAAAGATAGAATTCTATACATTTTTCGGTACCGAAGAGATGAAGTAGGCAGCCAAAAATGGTCTGTTTATGAACCCAATACAGTATCAAATGCAATAGCAAAGTAGTGGACTTCATCAATTAATATAATAACTGAAACTGAAATGGCACCATCGGCGCGTATCGAGGTCATGTTTACGTAGTAGCATCTCTTGAATGAACACACACCAAGTTTCAGCCATATTGGTCTATTTCTTTGTGTTTGGCATTCGTGTGAATCAAGGAAGTCGAGTGATTTTCAAGAAATGAACGAAAAAGAATTTCGTGTAGTGATTAAACATTACTTTATGAAAGGCTAAACGCCTCAGGAGACTAAAAAGAATCATTATGGTGACTCTGCACCTTCGATTAGAACAGTTTATAAGTGATTTCAAAATTTTCAGACTGGCCATATGGGCACAAGTGACGCTGAAAGTTCTGGACGGCCTGTGGAGGTTACGACTCCAGAAATCATTGATCAAATCCATGATATGGTGATGGATGACAGAAGAGTTAAAATGCGTGAGATTGCTAGTTGACGTGAGAAAGCTATCCGCAAGATGAGTGCCGCGATTGCTCACGCTTGACCAAAAACATAATCGTGTGCAAGGATGGTTTTCAGCTGTTCCAGAAGAATCCGGAGGACTTAAAGCGTCGTTTCGCCACTGTGAATGAAACATGGATACATTACTATACTCCTGAGACCAAACAACAATTAAACAATAGGTTACCAAGGGGGAATTGCATACACTAATGGATATTTTGCAGACATGGACAAATCGTATTATTCGGAAGGGATCAACAAACTAGAACATCGTTGGACGAAGTGGCCTAAAAGGAGACTATGTCGAAAAATAAAAAAGGTTTACCCCAAACACGTTAGTAGTTTTTATTTTTGCACGGACTTTTCAAACGCCGCTCGTATAAGGCTAGTGATAAGAAGCAGCTCGATGTATTGGTACCACAGAAATTAACGCAAATAATCTTTTTGGTCGAAGTGTTATTAATAAAACAAACGAACTACTAGCCGAAATAGATAATCTGTCTGATGCTCATACATAACTGAAAAATATAAAATAGCCGTTTTATGTATATACCGCCCGCAATCAGGCAATGTGAATATGTTTATAGAAAAACTATCTGATCTTATGAGAGAAGTAAACAAAACACACTCACATATCATTATGTGTGGTGATTTAAATATAGATTTCAAGGGAAACTCAACATCAAAAAAGTTACTAAACGATTTAAATTTAAATAATTTAATCTAATAAACGAAATAAATGAACCCACCCGAATTGAAACATCAGACGTCGCACGTATGCAAATGCAGATCGATTACAAGGTTACGAATACTCCAGAGAAATTGTGGTCGTATTCAAATAATAACCTTCATCTTTCTGATTATCTTGCTCAAATAATAGGAGTCAATTTGGAGATTGAACACAACCTTTATACCAGAAACTCTCCCAAAAAAGGAATACTAGGTACTAGTACTGGTATAAAGGTTGTGGTCAGTCGCCAATGAATCAATGAATGATAACAATATCGAAGAGCTTAAATACCACCTTAATGCCACAAATTGGGATTTTACTCAAACAGAAAATGTTGACACGACATTTGATCTATTTTTCGATGAGTTTCTGCATTATTATAATGTTTCATGCCCTGTAAACCGTAAACATTATTATAATAACCGTAAAATTGGATAAATAAAGATATAAAAAGGCCCAGCATGCATCTTACCAACTGATGCTGGAAGCGAACACAGTTGCCATGAGACGAAAATACAAAAACCAAAATAAAAATCACAAAAACCTAGTTGAGGACACAAAATGAAAATTAAATAATGCCCCGAACAAACAAAAACAACATTGGAATCTAGTGAGGAAAGAATTACATGGAGCGAATAAATGTGAATCTATAGAAATTACAAATGACCTCGGCCAAACAAAAAGTGATCCAAAAGAAGTTGTCAATATGAACATTTCTCGACGGTCTCAGATATAAAAATTAAGAATCACTTAGGAGAAAGGTTATCATAAAACTGTACAACTTCGAAGAATATGCCACAATCAATATTTTTGCTACCCGCTACGGAGACCGAAATGTATAACGTGCTGATTAATTTGAGAAATAAGTAATTGTGGAGGCTTTCACTTCGTGATACATTTTGATAATTCAAAATAAAACAATTAACTTTGTTAGTATCACTTTTTATGTACACTTGTAACTATAGTTTCGGCAACTTCATCTTGTTTTGAGAACTATCGCAATACCAGGATAGGATAAAAAAAAACTACTATGTTACTTAATGAATCTGGCAATCACCACAGGAGTAATTCCTAGAAAACTTAAAACTTCCAAAATTGTGCCAATTCATAAAAAGGGGCCAAAGACTGACGAAGAAAATTACCGACCAGTTGCCATATTAAATGTTTTTTCGAATGTATTTAAAAAATATTGGTACACAGGATGACATCAGAAAGATGATGACCCCCAGCAGCGATACATTGATGAAGGCGATTTCTAAAATTTTCGGACGCATTTTGGCACATCTCGATGGGTATAGCTGCGATTTCCTCCCAAATTCGAGTTCTTCCAAGGTGCGAGGTCGATGCATAAAAACCTTTTCCTTCAGGTAGCCCCACAGGAAGACGTCGCAAATGCTCAGATCAGAGGAGGGGAGCGTGCGGGTCACTCCACATCACCTCTCAGAGAAACAAGGCGCCCAGGGAACACATGTCGTAGTTTCTTCATTGAAACTCGAGCAGTATGGGCCGTAGTCCCGTCCTGCTGAAACAAGATTTCTCCCAGATCTGCTTCCTCCATTACTTCTTCCAATCGAGGTTGAAAAAAATTTCCAACATGAAAGCATAACGTTAAGCAGTGACAGTTAAGGTTCGTCCGTCCTCTTCAAAAAAAAATAACCCCAAATTTTGAAATCGTACACGGTGACTTTTGGGGAGTGAAGTGGTCTCTCGTGAAGTTGCCTTGGGTTATTTACAGCCCAGTATCGAAAATTTTGTATATTTTCACCCCTCCACAGAGATGGAAGTGGGCCTCGTCACTACTGAAAAAAGTTGACCTCGCATGGATCCGGTTCAACATTACTTGGGAGCGTTAACTTTTGAACAAGCATCTTGTAGGGGTGGAATGAGTCTTCATGCAATATCCGCATTAGAGAGTGATCAGCAATGACCAATGCAGTTGCATGCTTCCGAGCAGAGCACCCAACTCGCGATTAAATTACGGTGAGGGACGGGATCACGACGCGCAAGATTGAAATGCAGCCGGAAGGCCCGCTGGGTGGCGATCGCAGAACGGCCATTTTCAAGAAACGTGCGGACTGCGAAGCTCCCATGTTCTCCAGACCAAACCATGGTAACGACTAAAAAAGGCACGACCCCCCGACACAATGAGAACCATCCCAGGTAGGTACCTCCGCCACACGGGCATGTACTGGGCGTTCCAAACTGCACTGTCTGTTTTGCCGATCGGACAAAGCATAGCACAAGGTTCTACTCTAGGTCCAATTTTGTTCGTTCTTTCCATCAACGGCCTAAAAGATTTTATAATGATCAATTTTGATGATGAAACTGCGATCGTCTTAATAGCTAGCAGCCAAGAAGAATTAATTAATAAAATCAGCAATGCCAATAAGGAAATGTCCGACTGGTGCAAAAAGAATAATACTATTTTAAATGCTAATAAAACTGTCAAAGTCCAATTTTACAACAGATAGCCTCATGAGAATCTTGTTGAAAATAACACAAAATTGTTTAAATACCTTGGGAGCTATATTGACGGTAAAATTAGGTGGGACAGCTGAATCGATCATGTAGCATCTAAACTAAGTAGTGCATACTATGCTATACTAAAATTTAGAACAAAATTTTAAATTGACATGTATTACGCGCTTGGCTATACACATTGGCTTACAATATTATAATCTGGGGTAAGAGTGACATTATCAGAATATTTACTGGCCAGAAAAGAATACTAAGACTTATATTTGACTAAAGAAAATCGAGACATGTCGTAATATATTTATTCAAAATAAAATACTAACGGTAGCTAGTGTGTATATTTACAAGTGCGCGGTATACGTTTACAATAAACAAACAAACTTTGTCAATAATAGCCCCCACGGGTATGCAACACAATACGGTTGCGATATAAGAACGGCCATACGCAACACGCCTATGTATGAAAAATCAGCGATGTATGCTTGTGCGGAAATATTTAATAAACTACCAAAATTCATCAAACATAGCCATAAGCTGTCAAGCTTCAAAAAACTTCTTAGGGAATTTCTTGTACAAAGAATACATTGCTGATTCTTCCATATAAGTGATAGAAAATATAATTTTCTTATAAATGTCTTAAACACACACATTTTAGTCTATTATATTAATTTTAATATGTTATGTTTAATTGTATTATGTTATTGTGTGTTATTTTATCAATCTGACTTAATTTAATTAACCTTAATTTTAATCACTAAAATTGTAACACAGGTGCCACAGGTTACGTGACCATAAATAAATAAATAAATAATAGCCGAAATATATATATACAAGAAGGTTTTGCTATGTTTGATGAGATTGGTAAGAAATGATCCACTTTGAGCAGCTCCCACCGGGCCAAACATTTAATTTGGACCTCTAATGTCAATAATTGATCAGATTTCAGCAGATGTTCGACTAGAAATGGTTAAAATTTGTCAAGAAGAAGAGTGTGGTATTTCATTAAAACAACGCTAGGCCGCGCACATTTAACAACGCGTCAAAGGTTGGATTTATTTTAAGAAAAGATGTTAGGCGGTATTTTCGAGTCAGGGAATGATGGATAAAAGCGAAAATTGGCTTTTAGCATTATGCCATATTAGGCAACCACAATTTATTAATTTCCATCAATATTTGTAAATGAAAGACACACATTCTCATCCATGGCTTTCCAACTCTTCCTTAGAAAATTGGCTGAGATTTGAACCAACAAACCCGGGGTTGAGTAGATACCGTACATACTAGTCAAGTGACCGACAATAGGAGATAGAAGAAAGGTTCTATCGCGCTTGTCACTAGTCCAGACTTTGCAAATTTTTTATGATGGTACAAAACTGGCATTAAAAGAGGCTAATCAAGATTTTACTTACAAACGATGTGGAACAAAATAAAATTTAATTTAAATCGTAAAATTCTAATTAGCTTAGAACTTTTCACTTAATTTAATACATGAAAAAGCTATGAACAAAAAAGTAAATACCCTTTTATTTTAAGTCAAAGGTATGTGTATAAGAGTAGGGAATAATGGTGATTCTGGAACATGATTAAGACGAATACGAGATAATATTACTTATCCCCACTCCTTCTCAGCTGAAACTGAAACACACAAACTGAAGTTTTGCTTTACTGCACAGCTGAAGAATGCTTCGAGGTATGAGTGGAAGATCAACTAGGATGAACTCAATGCCCAATTCTCGTACAATGTAAATTATGTAATTAAAATTATTTACGCATTTTTTGTATGTTTGTGTTTTGTTGGCACAGCATTAAAATAAATAAACATATCATCTTGTATAATTTTATAAGTGGTTTTTATAAGAACCAATTTGCCCTGCACACTTTTTAATAATGAAAACATATCTAATCTTAATTTAACTAGAATGAATTTTTAAATTTGAATATCTAATGTAGTAAAAGTCAAGTATAATCATTATTTTTTCCAAATAAAATCTTTTCAATTAGTCAATGAATCAATGAATAAATGATTAAATGAATCTATGAATAATAATTTTAAAAAACACTTTATACTAACTTGTTCTTGTTTTCAATTTAGTGACATCGCTCTCCAAATCATTGCTGATCGCCTGGATGTCGAATTCGTACTCCACACCGGGCATCAGGTCACCCACCAACAATCTCACCGGTCCGGACGACGAATTGCTGTTCTGAGAAACATTCCGTTTGTTGATTTGCTGTGGATTGGTCGTCTCCCACCAGCGGACAATGTAGATTTCCACGCGCCCTTCCGGCCTTGGCCATTCTAACGTCACGTTGTTCGAGTCTACTAGCGGAGCAATGTTCGAAACTGGATTTGGTCCTAAAGAAAGAAAAAAAAAGTAAAAAAGTTTTATTATTCTCAAATAATAACTAATATTTGTGCTGAATATATCAATTAATCGACAAAGACAATTTTTTTTTTGTAAAGATTAAAGACAATTCTTTTATTGATAGGATTACATAACGCTCGAAAAGTAATAATACACCAATGGTATAATATTATTTATTTCTGAAAGTATTTTACTAGATTAAGTTCAATAAGCAAACTTTTACTCTATTTCAAAAATATATTCTTACAAGTGTATATCGTAAATGTTTTTCAGTAATACATTGATAATCGTGTCAGTTTATTAGAAATTATAAAAAAACCTAATATATAAACGGTAGTTTTTGTCATATTTTTCCAGTAAGCCCTTTAATAAATTATAAATCTTCTGTACATATCATCTATAAGGCTCGTTCTTTTTAAATCAACCAATCTTGGCAACTGTGTCCACTCATCAAATTGCAATTTGTGATTTAATTTCACAGTTTATGAATTACCACGTAGTAACGGCCGCAACCATCATCATGATCAATTCGGCTTAGGTGGGATACATCTATTAATATCTATGTCTATGCCTGTGATATTTTAAATTCGACTTTCGGTTTAAAGCCTCAAATATGATAAACTAGAGAAAAAATAGACAAACTTGCCAATAAAATTTGACTGAAGGTGTTATGGGTTTTGTTAAAAATTTAAAAGGCTTATGGCTATTTGCATCAGCTCAGATTAATTTTTTTGATTAACTAATCCTGGTTAACTTTAACCAGAGTATTTCTCTTGAACCGTCGACTGTTTAAGTTACCTCCGACCACAGAGTAATAACATAGAGAGCTCACGTTTTTATATGGTTTTTATTTTATTTTTGGTATTTTTATCCCGTTTAATTGAGGCCAGTGGCTCGTGTGTATACTTAACCTATACATAAAAAATGTCTGACAAATGTACCTAAATAACTTCACGATTATAAACGTCCTGAAGTTAGTTGCTACGTACTTGGCACATTAACCGGCCAAAATCGGCTGGTTAAATATTAGACGTTTTTGGGGGACTTTAACCGTGGCTAAGTTGCGGTGCAAGTGGGCATTAAAGTAGAACATAAAAAATGAACTTTTTTCTTTTCCTTATCTAACTTTATTCTATTATACTTCGGAAATTTTTTATACATAGGTATCAAAGTGAAAATAAATATAAACCAATCTTAAGTAGAGAAAAATAGACACATTTGACAAGAAAGATTGAATAATAATCTGTTTTAAAAGTTAACGCAGAAGAAAATTTTTAAATATCCTCTAATCTAGATTATTGTAAGCTTTATAGTATTATGTTTAGGATATACCGCTAAGGAGTTGTGACAGAAAGGTAAGATTCTCGTTTAACTGTAACAAAATTAACAGATACCAAATAACCATTACTTCTAATTTCCTTAATAAAATAAGCCGGTTTATTATTTTTTGTTATTATTTCATTGGAACAGGTGCTTGAAGGGTCAAGTACCTGTTGTAATGAAATGAAACTGTATAATTTAGACTTCTATACGGAAAAAAAATGAAAAGAAAAAATTGAAAGATCTTGGAGAAAACATTTGAAGATTGTCAAAAATAATATAAATTGAAAAAAAAACAATGAACAATTTTTAAAGAACAGTTTTGTAAATATAAAAAAATAATAAAATACAATTTTCAAGAAAGTATTTGAAATTTTTCGAACTTATTAACTATCAACAAAAAAAGACTTAAAAATATGATTAAAATTAAATATATCGTAGAACGGAAGAGATTATTAAGAGAAGAGAATATTGTCAAAAATATTAAGATTTGTAAAAAAGATTTGAAAGATCCCAAAGTAAAAAATTACAAAGAATTCGCTGTTTTTTTCCCTTCATTTCGAATTGTTTTTGACAATCCTCTAAAAAATTTGTGAAAAAATTATTTAGAAAACCAATTGACAAAAAAGTCATTGTTTTTCTTAACATTATCTCTGTTTTTTCCTTTCTCCTTAGTAAATTTAAATAAAGAAACATTTTTTGAATTATAGAATTGCATACTCATAATTTGTTCATTTTCCCAGTGTACTCTTCACTTACTTTTTTCATTATTCAAGCGTACTAAATAAATATAATTTAAAAAATAAATTAATACGTTTCCTTGAAAATGGCACAATAGATGGACGGATAGATGGAAAACAGATTGGAACATGTGATAGTGGTTTCGTCATAAATCCACATGGCGGTAAGAAATATGGACGAAATGTACTGGTCATTAGTTGTCATCAAATTTCATGGAGATTATTTCCAGAGTTCTGAATGTCCTTGATTTAAAAACAGATGTTCGGCAGTATTTAGAGCGGCAATTCTGAATTACTGTTATAACGCAAGGTAAGTTTTTATCTTTACAACTAAATGTCTTCAAATGAAACTTTAAATGAATGCATTTATTATGAGGTATTTACTTAAAATAGAGTTATGTTAAGTATGATTGATACTTGCTTTGCTACACTCTTGATGAAACATATAACTCACTGGATAGGAATTAGAAATAATACTTTTGTTTTGTTTCATATATTTACTATCAATTTCCTAACACGTGTTTCGGCGATTGCTCGCCATTCTCAAAGGAGTATATTAATCTAGATTAATTTTTATACATTATATATTTATAGTAAATATTTGAAACAAAACAAGTGTATTATTCCTAATTATTATCCAGTGAGTTATGTTAAGTAATAATTTAAATATTTAAAAACTTACGGACTGTATGATTTAATTGTTGCGGTTCATTGCTCTCTAATCCGTAACTGACGGTGTTGACTTGAATTGTGTATCGTTCTCCCGGCGTCATGTCCGCCACTTCCGCTTCCGTGTTTAAGACTGCTGGCAGTCTTACCCACACTCGTTCAGTATCTGTTCTGTACCTGATGGCGTAGTCCGAGATCAGAGAATCCAGTGGCGCCATCCATTGAACGATCACTGAGTTTGTTGTGGTTTTTTCTATCGTCATATTCCTTGGTGGTCTCGGAACTATAGGTATATTAAATACATTATTATTATAATCAAAAGTTGATAAGAAAGTATTTTCTATACTAGATTTTGGTGTTACATTCAATAAAAAAATCTAGAAGAACATAAACCGTGCTGTCAAAATGTTGGGATATGTAAAACGTATTATAAAGCACTCATTCCTTTAAAACGGATTTATGTTAATTATATTTTAGAATATGTTACTTATATATAGTCTTTGTATCAAACTTCCTACATCAAACACATAGACTAAAATAATTTATAAATGATTGTAAATACCTTGAAATATTGAAATCTGCTGTGAGATTTTACGAGGGTTTAAAATTATAAGCCAATGTCTACAGCTTATTTATAATTAGACAATCGTAAAGTACGGCGTTATTTATTGTTTCGACTAGAGTTTTCAAGTTCTTGTAATTTTAATGGCGCTATATTATGCAAAATTCAAAAGTCATATATTATAAATCTAATTTTACTATATTTTAAGTGCTTACTCTCATTTTATGTGCACCCTTAAATATATTTTTAGTCTATGTCATAATCAGAGTAATTTGGTAGTTTAATTAATAATTAGTTGATTTTTATTTGAGCTGTTTTTCTTTAAATAAATACAGTGAAAAAATTTAAGGAGAAAAAGTCAATGCTTTTAATTCACTAGCTGTATAATTAAAACAACTTAACTTATACGAACCATAGCTGTACAAGAATATACATCTATTGATGTTTACATCGTAAACGGAATGTACATTTAGAGTAATAAAATAAACTGTTGGAGAAAGTTATTACAAGTTATTTTATTTAATATTTTTATATCTCCACGTAACTCATCAATCAACATTATCGATAATGAAGTTAACATTTGACATCTAAAGTCGGGTCTAGGCTAAAATCACACGCGTGCGTATAAATACATAAATACTGGTTGATAAGTTAACATACCAGATATCACCGTTGAACCGTAACCAGTATTGAAATACAAAGTCAACAAAATCGTTGAATTTTGTTGAATGCTCATTATCTCTCAAAATAATTGACAATAATTGTTGTGTTTCCAATAATGTATAAAGAAGCAAGAAAAATCGTTTTGAAATAATCTGTATCTCAATGGGTTAAAAAGTATACACAAATAATTAACAGCTAAGTTATGTCAATATAGAGTTTATTGACATAACTTAGCTGTTAATTTTTTGTGTATACTTTTTAACCCATTGAGATACAGATTATTTCAAAACGATTTTTCTTGCTGAAGGTTGAGAATTTATACACTTTTTTAATGTTAACACTGCGACAATGGTTTCGCCACGCGCTAACTTCATCAAGTATATGATCAGTAAACATTGCGACCATTCTTTTGCCATACAGAGGCTTCATTAGGCAGATACAAAAACATCGGCTATTTAAGTCAAAATTAATGATATCGATTACCAAAAAATATGAAATTCTAGTGTTGCGGTAGGCACATAGCCAAAAAAAAAATGGTCAAGACATTAATTAATTTGGCTAAACAGATTTTCAATATACTTACAAACTGGCTGGAAATATTCATGCGGCTCGCTCCGTAGACCATGCGATATGGCGAAGACCTTCACGAGGTAACCAGCTCCCGGGTACAAATTT
Organism: Ontholestes murinus; assembly: GCA_963969525.1. Lineage (NCBI taxonomy): Eukaryota > Metazoa > Arthropoda > Insecta > Coleoptera > Staphylinidae > Ontholestes > Ontholestes murinus. The sequence goes on from OZ018387.1 coordinate 83,349,156, forward strand.
GTCAGAATTATTCTAGACTCGTATGTTTGCTTCATGTAAGAATTTTGCGTATCGTTTCTCACATACACAACCTCATATTTATCTTGACGTGAGTTGACGTCTGACTTCCAGCTGATATTCAGGCCGTCAATCATCGGCCTAAGGTCTTCGATTATTGGTGCACTTGGCCTTGTTAGCACATATAGGTAACTCTCATTTGATTCAACCTATAATCAATAAAAACTTTCAAATGTCATGTATATTAATTACTTAATAGTTATACGCTAATTTAATAAATGCCTTTCTAGGGCTATAAAACAAAGTGAAAGAAAAATGACAAAAACATTACTTACTATGTTTTAACTACTAAAAATGTTTCGTGTTTAAAACATAGTAAGTGTTTTATTGTTTATAAATGAAGCCCTGATAACTTCATTTCAAAATAATATTTGTTTTTGCATCAAAACTATAGATGACTACGAGTACAGGGTGCTTTAATTTGACACTTGCTTGCGGATACTAAGATAAATAAAAAAGAAACCAACTAATGGCATAATTCGTATCTTTTTTGAAACTAGAATACACAGAGAGAAAAAAAAACAATACACCATCCTGGTTTATAGGAACAGATTGGTTTTTATCTTAAATTGTAACTTTAATAATCTCTTAAGACTCTTTTTAAGTAGTATCAATAGGTGTACGCATTTTTAACTAAGCATACACTTTCAAGTTATGGCCAAATTTGTTTAACTATGCAAGATATTTAAGTTACAAACCCAATTTTGCTCCATAACTTTAAAAAAAATAATGCATATGATTAACTTATATTGCCATTATACTACCATAAAAAAGAGATCATGGCTGCGTATATTGGTTTTTGTTTCCCGAGTTGTTCATAAGCAACGACAAAATTAGACCAACCTGTACATCTAACTAGTCAAGAAATAAATGTGTTAATACTACCTTGTTTATATTTTGTTTCAAGTTAAATGGCTAAGAATAATAAAATTACCTTTTTAGATACAGCTTGGACATATATTGAGTAATTCCGTCCTGGTAGTAACGTGTCGAGAGAAATTTTTGTTTCATTCGTAGTGACTGTGTTTGAGTCACCCGTTGTACTTTCAACTTCATGGTAGGACACTTTGAAGGCGTCTTGGTGACTGTTGGGATTTGTTGTCCACGAGATGTTTACCAAATTGTTTTTCTCGTCTGTCTCTGATTCCACATTAGACACGGGAAGTGGTTCTATTAAAACAAAAAAAGTATCATTATATATACATTTGCATCGTAATTTACATGAATCTTGTAGTTTTAGTACTAATATTAAGTCGTCCCAGCGAAAATTTTAGTGTTTGGAAATAAAATTACCGTTTTGTGTTATTGGAGGTATTATTATAGGTGAAAATTTTAGTAAAAACTAGGGTAGTAGTGTTTTGGGAATTGTATATTAGTATTTACACCTAAGGTAAATCTATTGTCTATTTCACAATCAGATGTTATCTAGGCATTGAACCTTTAAATATTTAAACCTTAAATCGAATTAATTTAAACAAAATTCTTTCTTTGTTGATATCACACTTTGCTTTTGTTTAATTTTTCAAGATGTACCACGAAATTTACGCCTCAACCATTAATCAATTAAATTATATTAACATACTGCGAAAAAATGCCAAAAATATATACAACGATCTAAAATTCAAAAATTACAGGGATAATAATTTTTTGAAAAGAAATAAACTAACAATAAAAAAGGACTACAATGTTTTGGGCAAACAATTTTACAAAATACCAATTTTATCCTTCCAAAATTTTTAGCTGCAAAAATTACTAAAATTTATTTAAGTACTTATATATTTCACTATCAATTTATGTAATGAACTATAAAATGAAATGCTTCAGAACTTAGATATCTCCTTCTTCATTGTATATTTTAAACGCTAAATGTACCTTTCGGACACAATGTGAAGAAAGGGATATCTAACTTAAAATATTAAGTTTCTTTTCACGTAACTCAAACATACTAATAGAAATGCTCGAGAATATTTATAGTATATAAAAAAGGTGTTTGTTATACAAACATTAATTTGTTGAGACATTTTTTCAAAGAAGCAAGAGTAAGTAAACTTTATTACAAACAACATTGACAATATTTTATATTAACAATATGCTGTTAAATTGATATGAAATCGAATTATTATTCATAATACCATGCTCAAACAATCGATAGCACCTTAATGCTATTATCTTGACATCAAACTCTATATCAATAAGGGAAAGTAGTATCAAAAACTTACTCAGTGTTACGTCTCCTGTCAGAGGCCAAGATGTCACCTTTCCGGAAACCGTTTTCACAACCACTTGATAGGTTTTTCCTGGTTCTAAGTTATCTTTAAATTTCCAATGGGTAGGCTCTTCTCGTAATTTTGTCACCGCCGGTTGCTTCCGCACCGATCCCAATACTATTTGATACTTATCAAACTCACTAAAACAAATATAAATAAATGTAATTTACGAACAAAACTATGCAGCTTTGGGCAAAACATAACAAGCCAAATTAAAACATCATTCTGCACAAAAAAAATCAGTTATTTAAGTACTTATATTTGTGACAGTCATTAGTACAAATTAATAATAATAATAATAATAATAGTTTATATTTTTTCTATGCTACGGAAATATTTACAAATTATACAAAAAAAAGAAACTAAGTAACAAAACTTGTAAAGTAATATTTCAGACCACATACTTCTATATCTTAATATTTAAAAAAATGATTTACTCTAGTAAAAAATAATTGCCCTATTACTCATCTAATTATTAGAATACAATGTTCTGGTTAAATGATATTTTTTATACAACGTAAATGAGCAATTTGAATGGGGCGGTGATTTGGCTTGATCAGTTCCTAAAATGTAGGTGAAAACATTATTTTTGACTAAAGTGACTGGAACAGAGTTGGAAGCCAAATTTTGGAGAGAATGATAAATGACATTGGTTGTCAAAGGAGAAAGTATTAAACTAAGGTTTCCAAGAATCTCTGAATGAGTCATTTTCTTTTAGTTATTTTTTTTTTAATGTGTATAGTTTGAATGATATTGCCAACATGCGAAATATATATGTTTTAGATTAACTTAGTTCGTAAATTTTGACGCAATTTTCATTTTGTACATGTATATGACACCTAGAAAATAAAGAGATATTATTATTATTATTATTATTATTATTATTATTATTATTACCACCATGGCATTAGTTTGTTGGGTGAAATTTTTTGTTGGGATGTCCAATTTCATTCGAACCAGAATAGTGAAAATAATGAACTTTTCTGCTATATACCAAGAGAAGACATATAATATTTAAATGATATTTTTCGGAGAGATGGGAATAATAATCTTGTAAATTGCCATTTAGAATAGTTATGTTAAATTATTCGATGTAGTTTTTCTAGATTTTTTCTCTGGCATTTAAAAACAGACAAGATTCTTAAGTTATTGAGAGATAAATATGTCGAGATTTTCCTTGTCGGTGAGGTTTATTAGATAACCTTTATATTAACAAATAATAATAATAAAAAAATAATTATGGACTGATTTGCTTTATTATTTTAAAGAGAAAAGAGATGAGATTGTTTTGTCAAATAGTCTTTGTCTGTAGACGAAGAGGAACTTTTTTGTGAATGAAATTTATGATGTACTAGGAGTTAGAGTTTTCCGAATTGGGAATGCATACCAATAAATAGTATGGGGTATTGGAATTTAAACTAGCACTATGAGAGAAATATTCTGCTGAGATACCAAAAGAAGGCCGATGGATGCAATGGCCTATGGTGATTTTCGGAGAAATTGATAAATCGTGCAATTAATTGTTCATTAAAAGAATAATACAGTATTTAAAGAATTTTTCTCTGGCATTTGATAACATTCCATCCAGTTGGGTCGTATGACAGTCACCTACTAAGGCAAATCTTTACAACACATCGTAGTTTTACTTATGGACTTATTTTCTTTATTAATTTAGAAATGGGATTGTTAAAGAATCTTTATCTATAGACAAAGAGGAACGATTTAGTAAATGGGATTTATGATGTACTAGGAGGGTTTTCCGAATTGGGAATGCTGTATGTTATTTAAAAAAATACCAATACTATTGGAATTTGTTGGCAAAAGGGTACTATCCCTATGAGCGAAATATTCTGCTAAGATACCAAGAGTAGGCTGATGAATGCATTGGCCTATGATGTTTCTCGGGGAGTTTTGAGTAATAAATCGTGCAATTCATTGTTCATTCAGAAATATTATGTTAAGAGATTTGATACAGCATTTAATCATTAGCTGCGCCTGGGGATTCTGAGGGACCCCATCCTTTCTTAAAAGTACTTTTTAATTATTTATGTATATTTATGTCTTCATTGTTGTGGCATTTAATTTTTTATTAAAAAATATGCATTTTTTACATGGAAAAATCGTTTTATATATTTGACTGTAGTTTTTTGCAAGAATATTTTTTGAAAGAAGCTCTAGTACTGTATTTATTTTTATGAAATATAGTATAAAATACACCATTACCTACAATTTCAAGTCTACATATAACTAAATAAGAGTTTTACGAATTTTAAAGGAAAAATGCATTTTAAAAATTTTCTTAACTTATTTTCTCAATCCTCGAGGGAAAAGAGTTAACTCTCTAGTACGGTTGATTTTTCTAGTCCATAATGTACCAATTAACACTTTTGTACAGTTCTCTAGTCCTATATAGAGGATAGAAGATTTTTTAAAGTAATTTTTCAACTTGGGGTCGAAATGCAGTTATGTTACAAAATTGAAGTGGTGCAAGAGTTAAAGAATATTTTTCTTTGGCATTTGATAACATATCATTCAGTTGCGTCGTATGACAATTAAAGTCACCTGCTAAGAGAAACTGAGAGTTGAGAGAAATGATAATGATAAGCTACTCATAAGAGTAGATTATTGTTCGGATGTAACTCGGATGTAAAATTATTACTAGGGACTTTGATGGCGATCAATTGTAAAATGAGGCATTTTCTGGGATAAAAGAGGAGTGGTTCATATTTATCTCAGAAATAGCCGATCTAAATAGTTACTCAACCTATTTTACCTGCATGGTTATATAAATGGGGGTATTTTTTTAGGTTGGATATGATTTTATTGGTTAAGCCATATTGTTGCGGACAAACTATGTTGGGATTTATCGATTAAGTTTATTATTTTACCGTCATTTAAACAAATGGCATTTTTATCCTCTTTATTATTACAACTTGAAAAATATTTTGAATGTTGATTGGAATTATTTGCTATAATATTTCAGTGAAAAACATTGATTCGAGTAATAAAGTTTTATTAGTTAATCTCTTACGAAAGGGAAGGTTTCAAAACTGAATACTTTTTTAAATATCGTGATGAAATTGTTATATTGAAAAATCTATGCCCACAGATGAAGAGGAATGTTTATTTTAAAATTTTTCGGGAATTTAGTGCTGAGCCGTGAGTTTTCAGAATTGCAAATATTTGAGGAGTCTGTAAGTGCTACATTTTGAAAATGCCTAAGATAAGAGTGTTGAAAGCTTGAGGATAAGTTAGTAAAGAGGCAGAATTCTTAATAAAAAAATGGCAGATATTCTTGGGAAATATTTAATTATTGAAAAATAATTAAATCAATTGTATTTATTTTCAGATAATCAAAAAATTCTAAATGACTGTCACCATGGTTTTCGGAGTGAGGACGCAGTTTTGGCACTTACTGAAGCAATCTCACAAGGCTTTAATACGGGTATGTGTACTGTGGCATCATTCCTCGATCTAAGTAAAGCTTTCGATTGCGTGCCTCATGTAACTCTCTTTCGAATGCTATATTTTTATAATATTCACCCATAAAGCTGTCGTATATTAATTTCATATTTAAGTGATAGGCGTCAGAAAGTACTTGTCAATAATACACTATCTGCAGAAACTAAACTTAACTCTTGGACCTTTGCTATTTATTCTTTACACTAACGATCTACCCTTACAGGTAGGTATTTCCGAAATAGTGTTATATGCAGATGACACTACTCTTATTCATAAAGCAGAGGATGTACTAACTGCATCACAACTTGTGGCTTCTTCAGATGGTTTTCAACTATGTGCCTCGTTAATCAGTTTACTCTTGGGAAATATTATGTAGACATATTCATTTTTGCCTTTCTTTGGAGAAACATTTTTTTTGTATTTTGTTCATTGGCAGGCTTAGAGAACATCGCCGAAGAAACCTGTTTTGCTACTCTAGCAATATTTTTAGTGTGGCTTTAGACACTCGAGCTTGGTAAGTAAGTATTAAACTTGTATTTTGTTAGAAAGTAGATGTCTTTAATAAATATTTGCCTTCGAGATTGTTCACTCTATTCTTGCCTCTTCTTGGTATATTAAAGCTTGGAATAAGATATTACCTATCACATCGTATGCAGTGATATTATTAAGGTGCCTTAAGATAATCGAATGGATTGAACATCATATTACTATGTAACAGGTAGGCCTAAATTTAAATTGGGATTTAGCTATGTCGGTTTGGAGGTTATGTTATTGTGAAGTTTTTTATGTAGGTCGTCAAAATCCTCAGGTTTCTTTCCATTTTTCTCTTTATTGCTACTAAAAATATGTATTCATAAAAAAGAAAAAGAAAATTTAAAAAATTAAAAGCAGAGAAATTAATTACGTTAAAGGAAATTACAACCCACGTATGTGTGTGATGGAATATACCTATAGTATATATTTAGAGTTTACAATTTTAAAAATGAATGTAGTGTTTATTTTGATGAATTTTCAAATTATTTGGATATTTTTTAAATTTTTTTAGTAACAAATATTATTTTTCACCTAAACTCAGTTTAATTTTTTAAACCTAATTATTCCTTTTACCATATATCAAGTTTGCATTAAATATACTTTGTATATACTTTATAACACATACAAGTAAATATAAATGCACCTGGTCTATTTATGAACGACTATATAGTAAGATTTTTAGGTTAGGTATCATGATGGTATAGATTATGTGAGACTTAAAAGTTGGTTTAGAATTAGATAGTAGTAGTGTTTGGCTATCGACCATGTGGCCCTTCATTCGGGTTTTTGTGTATTTCTGTTTGTATAAATGAGCTTGTTACTTTAAAGGATCCTCCGTCATTCAAAAACGACATTTATTATGTCCTAATAGCGAATGGTACTGGTCCACCGTCCAAAGAATTAGATATTTTTTTGTATTACATCTGATAATAGGACAATTACTAAGTTTAGTTTATTTCCTTTACAAGTCTTACTAAAAAAAATGATACAAAATAAAATACACTCACAATAACTTCAAAATTTAAATCGCAAGACTTGAAGGCGGAGTTCACAGTTCAGTCAAATTTTTTTATTTAAGCAGGTTACGAAGATTATTCCAATAAGAATTTGTTATGAATAGAGCTCTTAAATATATTATTTATTGTACACTACAGACGGTTTAATTCCTAATTTCTTTTCTTTAAAATCAAATATATAAATATATCAAATTATAAAAAAATATATTCAAAGATTCAAATCTCTATATTTTAAATTCTACCTGGAATACACAGGGTGTGTCATTAGTGTGTTGATGGAATATTGTGGATTTATTAATGTACATTTTTTAAATTCGTTATCTCTTACTCTTAAAGCTACAACCTAAAAATATTTTCGACTGAATTGCAATTGCTATACAGGGTGATTCATATAAACGTCGCAATTTTTTAAATAGAACCCCCTGTATATTATTCTATATTTGGATTTCCGGTTTAATTCTGATGTGACTCTGCAATGTTACTATCATGAAATTAGTACATTTCATGATTAGTAAAGGCTGGACGGTCAAAGCCAAACATGTTTTGTGTTGAAAGAAATCGCTACGTCAACATACAAATTTTCAATCATGGGTAACTTGAATTTTTTAAATGGAACTATAAACTTTTTTTGGTGCATCAAATGTAGAATTTAATTGCCATTCTAACGATATAAGATTGTTTACATTTGTCTATTACAGTTTTTTTTAATTTGAGAATTTCTTTAAAGATTTAGTTCTGTCACTTTACTTTGACATTAGAAATTAGTAGCAGGTAACAGTCGCTATTTCTAATTAGAGTTTTTGTTCAGTCGTTAACATTAACTTTTATTTATAAAAATGGCTATTTTTTCTTAAAATAAATTGGTTGACATGGTTTTTATTATTAAAGAAAGCTCGAGAAATCCGTTGCTGACAAGTAGAGTGTATAAAGCAAAATATCCTGAACGGGGTGGGGTCATCGAGAGGAATCATTTAAAAATCTTTTGGAAAGATTTGTTGCAACAGGAAGTGTTTCTTAATCGAAAAACAAAGAATTAAACCCGCGATAAATGAAAAAAACTGAACTTAATATTTTAAAATGCGTAATAAATAATCCTCATACGAGTATACGCCAACTTGAGTCTCCCGTTAACAGATTTTAAAAATTTATGTTTATAAACCCACAATCTTCCATCCACACATTAATAGTACAGCCTGTATAACTCATATGATGTTTTTTGAGTCATAATTTTTTATATGTTTTTGAGGTAATTGAAAGATACATATTAAAAGAATATACCAACAAAATGTTATTACTATACCTTTTTCCATTTGGCGGATCCCAGTGTAAGACGAAAGAATTCGACGTTATCGACGTCTTTTCAAATGTTATATTTAACGGTCGCAGGGGTACCGTTCGGTACTGAGCTGTTGTGGGTGTGGAAATTTCATCTTCAGACATTGTTTGTACCGATATATTGTATGCACGGCCAGGAACTAATCCTTTAAAAGCGGCCTGGGCCGGTCCCGGGGGTTCACCTTCCTTTTCAACGTAAAGTACACTCTCAATTGCATCCGGTGGGTCGATGGAGACCTTGTAATGGGTGTAGATGGCAGGAGGATAAGGGGGCTGCCAGAGAACCAGAAGGGTTGTCTCGTTTCTGAACCACACGATGAATTTCCCCGGAGTATTCGGTTCTGTAAAAAAAACAAAAAGTTAATGCTGGAATATAAAAGTTAAATATCTATTTGATTTAAGACATATGTTCGAATAGTTAAGATAAATAATACATATTTGTTTGTTTCTGTATTAAATATACAGGGTGTCCCGTTAATGTGGGGAAATGGCTGTACCATAGATTCCTGGGGTCAAAATGTGATGATTTAACATAACTTATCTATATCAAAAAATTTTCGGTTAAGCCGGAATTTGTCTTCAAAATTTCAAAACATTTTATTTCTTTTGTTTATAACAATTGAACGCTTTATTCGATTTGAATGAAATTTATTATTAATAACTACCATAATATAATACATCAGTTCAGTTATTATGGTCATTAGTGATTGACAGGAAGTATAAAAACCAGTAGTACCACCACTTAAAAACTAAATTATTTTTTTATTGGTGCATCCAATAAAAGCTAAAAAGATATTTCTCGAAAGACCAATTAATTTTAAAACTTATTTGTATCTTAATAATATTTGATATCTTTTACGGTTTTTGCACAAAAAAATAAAATATGAATATAGTATGCAGATTTGCACTCATTAATAAGTAAATCAACTTATTCAATTGAATAAAAATTAAATAATATTAATTGATACAATAAATCAAATCAACATCTAACACTTTTTAAACAATTTTCTTCGCAAAATCCTAATACAAGCAAGAAATCCGTTTGCTGCAAATTTGAATATTTAGGAACTATAATAAAGTTAACAATAAATGATTTAAAGACACTCAGTAATTATTATTTTACATAATTTACATTTTTTAAACATAGCCGGCCACGAAAAACATATATTTTCGATTTGATGGAAAACTAGATTTTGTTTTTACTAGAAAAAGAAGTATATTTTATTTTTTTGTGCGAAAACCGTACAAGATATCAAATTTTATTAAGAGACAAAAAAGTTTTAAAACCAAATTCTCTTTTAAGCAGTATTTTTTTAGTTTTTATTGGATGCACTAATAAAAAATTATTTTAGTTTTTATGTGGTGGTACTACTGTTTTCTATATTTCCTGTTAATCGCTTATGTCCATAATAACTTAAATGATGTATTATACTAAGGTAGTTATTAATAATTAATTTCATTCAAATCGAATAAAGAGTTCAATTGTTATAAACAAAAGAAATAAAAAATTTTGAAACTTTGAAGACAAATTCCGGCTTAACCTTAAATTTTTGGATATAGATAAGTTGCGTTAAATCGTAATATTTTGACCTCAGGAATCTATGGTCCAGCCATTTCCCCGCATTAACGGGACACCCTGTATAATAATAATAATTTAATAATAGCAAAATTTATAAGTAAAATAAGTAATAAAGTGTTATATCAACAAACTAAACGTTTTTGTTTAATTTTTCAAGATGTATCATGAAGTTAACGCCTCAACCATTAATCAATTAAAATAAGTAATATTTCACCGTATAAGAAGTTACTTTTTGAAATAATAATCATGCAAGCAAACAAATGAAGTAAAGCTATTAAAAGTTGTACTAGTTTCTAAATTTTATTAGTTAAGAAATAATGCATAAATTGGTGTATTACTCAGTTTTGATAATAATTATAATTTGATTTTGATCTTAATTAGGAATATATTTCATAATTATAAAAACAAAAATTTACATGAACGGTGTTTCACTTTCGCTTTACTCCATAATTTATTTAGTGAAAACTGTGGGCGGTAAAAATTATTCACATTTAGCGCTACTTAAATAAAAAAATCGAATATTTGTATCATTTTCACTTTTAACTATTATGCAAAATATGCAAATCCTCCTAGTGTCATAATAATTTAAATAACCAAATAACGTACAATTAAGAATCCGCTTATTATAATATGGAAAGTATTCAATAGAATTAGAAATTATTTTTTTTTCAAATGTCTTAGAAAGTGTAACAATTCATATAAAATATGAATTATTAAGATTTTTTAAGTATAAAGTAATAATCTACTTTATATTTAGGAAATTTAGGAAATATACATATATAAAATTTTAAAATTGTATAAAATTTTATGAAGGTTTAAGTCCCCTAGTCGATTTTTTGTTAAGAGAAATTATTTCAAAAATATATATCGTCTCTCAGGCAATGTGATTCCATGTTCAGGATGCTATTTTTTTAATTTTTTGTATAACTGACATATGATCTAATAAAATTTATCATACGAAACTATTTCGATTGATGTTTGAAGTAATATTTTGTTATACATTTTTTTAAATAACAATACAACAACGTATATTTATTAATGAACTGATTTATGAGGCACTTAGTTTTATTTTTATATTTAATTAACAATAAGTATTTGATTTTTTAATTTTTATGTAACTCACTACAATTATATATACATATTCTGTATAATCTTCACCTGAAGAAGTCACTTGTAGTGAGGTAAATAAAAAAATTAAAATCAAACTCTTATTATTAATTAAAAATAAAATATATTTATTAATCTACAGAGAGAAACCATCTTTATTGAAGATAGTATTATATTAATACATTTCTTTGTCGATATAACAATTAAAATAAAACTTCTTAGTCCTTGTTTTCATAGCTGTCCATCGTAGGTATTTCAGCCTTATAAATCTACATTATTCATCGAAAACTAATTAATCAAATTATTGAATACACTATAACTTAGCTATAATTGCACTTTTTATTATTTTTAATTGTTATGTAATTATTCTGTAATCAATTAAGCAAACGTGTACATTTGGCCACAGCTGCAGAACGAATGGAGCAAATTGATTTACCAACTGAATTGAAATCCGCCATGGAACCGGCGAATTAATTAAATCGATTATTGTGGCGGGCAAGTTTAGAGAGTTGCAAGATGAAAGCCGACGACATAATCAGTAACGGACTTTCTCTTTCATTTTCAATTCGTATCATTTATTCCACAGTTCTGTGATCATCTACAAAAAGGGTGATTAGCGTCGATGGCGGAATTAAGATGAAAGTACTAATATTAATCAACTGGAATATATTTTCTTTTATGCAAATGTGCTTTTATAAAAAATATGCAATCTTACATACACTATTAATTAAAGTGTTAAGATTTGAGTTTAAACAATATATTATTAATTATTGCATACTTCACTTTATGTTTAAAGTAGAAAATTGAAGAGGGTTTCAAATGGGGTAGTTCATGTGTACCGTACGACAATCGCGCAGGAAGAGATTACAGTATAGCCACTTCTACTCAAATCCCATTCTCACCTCTGGGATTGGTGAAACTTGGTAACCTGGTTGAAACCGCTCGAAATGTGGTAACCAATCTATGTGGAGAATGGAGAGAGAACTGGTGAAATGGCCCTCTGATAAGGGGGTTGAGCGTGATGCTAACAACGTCACCTCGGAAAAACACGGTTAAGAAATCTCAGACTAATCCTCGAAAACCGAATGAAAATAGCGTTGACGACCCAAGCAAACTGAACAAAGAACTAAGACTTAATAACACATTTAAAGACGCCCAAGAATTGCTAAATAAAATGTAGGCCATCGCAAGGAATCTTTTTAAAATCTTAATAAAACAAAAACGACTAGATGGAAGTTCATGATCTTGTATTTATTTTGTAGCCAAGAGTATCCGGTTATACATGGAATATGACATCAGTCAAATGGCTGCCACGGCTGGCCTTACAATAGTCCATTCTCTCGACCCATTTTTTCAGAACATTTTCCAACGTCTGCGGCTCTATCTTAGCAATGGCATTTTGGATATTAACTTTAAGATCGTCAATCGTTGCTGGATCGTTAACATAACAACGTTCTTTAACGGGACCTCAGAGATAAAAGTCGATGGGCGTCAAATCGCAGCTCCTTGCTGGCCAATTCACATCTCCACGACGGCTGATTACACGATTTTCGAACTTTGACGTTAATAAGTCGATAGTTTCGTTTCTAGTGTGGTATGACGCCCCATCTTGTTGGAACCAGATGTTGCTCACATTCAAACCAACAATTTGCTCCCAAAAAAAGTTTGCTATCATGGTCCTATAGCGGTTTCCATTGACCGTTTCGCCAGATTCAATGAAAAATGGGCCGATGATGCTGCCGGCCCATAATACGCACCATACAGTCACTCGTTCGGGACGCATTGGCTGCTCAACGATCACGTGTGAGTTTTCGATTCTCAAATCCTGCAGTTTTGCTTGTTTACATAGCCCCCGAGGTGAAAATGCGCTTCATCGGAAAAGATCATTTTTCGCCAAAATTCACCATCGGCTTCCAGCTGCTCTAAGGCCCAATTAGCGAAGTTGTATCGAAGTCTTCAACACAGCAGGTGTTATTAGGACCTTAAAGGCGAATAAACCGATGTCTTTATGCAAAATACGCCTCATGGTAGTGCGACTAATGTTCAATTGCGGAGAGTGATGACGGGTCGATGTTCTCGGGTTGGCTTGCACACTTCGGGCTACAGCAGCAATATTCTCGGGTGTACGAATCGAGCGTGTGGAGCTGTAGTACGGTCCACCAGCTTACCAGTTTTACGAACTTTGTGTACAAATTTCTTCAGAACACTTGCATTTGGTGCATATTCGCAACCGATTTTTGTACGCAATTTTCGCACTGATTCTGCAATACACGAATTACATTCAAAGTAAATGTTTAACATTTCTCAACGTTTATCAAGCGCATAGCGTGCCATTTCGTTGTATACTGAAGTACTGTCATATATCAGATCTCAAATATCATGACAGTAAAAATAAAGTGGTAGTTCAAAAGGATTCCAAGAGATGGCCCACCATTTATAGGGTCCGCCAATAAGGGCGCGTGAACTTTAAAATTGAATAAAACAAGTTGTGTGTGAGGTAGAAACGAAATTTATTTTTCATTCGAAAGGGTATTCGACCCCATTAAGTATGGAAGATAACATCGTTCAAATGACCACCGCGGCTCCGTTTGGTAACCCGGATCCGGGAGGTCCAATTTTCGATGACTCTGGAGCACATATCGGCCTCAATTTGAGCGATGGCGTTGCGTATGTTGACTTTGAGGTCATCGGTGTTTAGAGGCTTGTTGGCGTAGACCAGCGACTTGAGATAGCCCTAGAGAAAAAAGTCTAAAGGCGTTAAATCGCACGATCTCGGTGGCCAGTTGATATCGCCTCCGCGCGAGATGACCATGTCCGGAAATCGCTCGTGCAGAATGTCCATTGTGGCATGGGCTGTGTGGCATGTGGCGCCGTCCTGCTGGAACCACATGTCGTCCGTGTCCATATCATCCAGTTTAGGCCAAAAGAAGTTGGTTATCATCGACCTGTAGCGCTCCCCATTGACGGTTATGACCGCCCCAGCTTCGTTCTCGAAAAAGTACGGACCGATGATGCCGCCGGCCCAAAATCCACACCAAACAGTGACTTTCTGGGGATGCATTGCCACTTGGTGGACCTCGTATGGGTTGTTCTCACTCCAAATGCGGCAATTTTGCTTGTTCACATACCCGTTTATCCAGAAATGAGCCTCGTCGCTGAAGATGATTTTTCGGCCAAAATGGGGGTCTGCTTACAACTGCTCCAGAGCCCAGTCAGCGAACGCCCGACGCTGTCTGTGGTCGTTTATCTTGAGCTCCTGGGTCAATTGGATTTTGTACGGGTGCAGACCCAAATCCAGATGCAAAATTCTGCGAGTTGATGTCTCCGAAAGGCCAAGTTCCTGTGTACGACAAAAAAATGGACTGCCTCGGGTTCTCGCGCACACTCTCACGGACAGCAGCGATATTTTCGTTCGATCGGGCGTTTCGTCGACGTGTCAGTGTTGGCTGGTTGTTTACTGAACCAGTCGACTCGAATTTGCCCACCAATCGACGGATAGTCGACTCTACAGGCCGATCATCGCGACCGTAAAATGGGCGAAGTGCGCGGAACGTTGCTCGAACTGATGACCCATTTTCGTAAAACAATTTAATAATTTGCACGTGCTGCTCGACACTCAAACTTGCCATGGCGATTTGGGGTTATATACTGAACAAATGACAGCAACTTTGACAGCTCTACCTCGAACAACATGGCCGCAACCTTCCGGCAAACTTCGCGCGTCCCTATAAGGAACTGGAAAAGGTCAGCTAATGACTGTGAACATTAGAGGCAAAGCATCTAGGAGGTAAGAGCCTGATTTGGGTTGTAATGCCATCGTCGAAGAAGGAAGAATTGAAGAAAAATTGACATAATTGAAATAATTACATTTATTTATTGTATTTTTTTAACCATAACATTTGATACCATATCCTTTGTCATCGTAAATCATCGAAACATTTGTTTGTAATAAGCTAAATTAATATTTACTGACTCAAAAAATATAAAGTTATAATCACACTTTCTTTTATAATTTAAATCGAAGATTTCTAAGTAATATATGAAATGTTTCGTCGGTTTTAACTTGTTTTTTCCAAGTTCGAATGCGACCATCGACTTTGTGTTTCAAAGTGTTGGTCGAAGTTAAATTAACTGTAATTTCTATAATCAATAAAGAAGTGATTCTTAACTAAAGTTTAATATAAAAATAATGGAAGAGCACCGTGTTCTGATCAACCTAAACGCTTAATTGCAATTTGTAGAACAGAAACTGCTCGAATACAGCAAGCAGCTACTGGAGTTTTTGTAATGAGTAAAAAATAACTTTTTCGAAATAGACATATTCGTTATCTCTTACAATCGGCCAGCAAAAACTCTCTAAGCAGCCCAGCCATGAACTGAGTTTACTGCTGCTCATCAGCACCATCTTAATCGAAGTTAAATTTAACCGCAATTTCTGTAGTTAATAAGAGTGATCCTTAACTTAAATTTAATAAAAGAAAAATGGAAAACTACCGAGTTCTGATCAATCTAAACGCTTGGAGAGCACTTTGTAGAATAGAAACTGCTCGAATACAGCAAGCAGCTACTTAATTTTTTAAATGAGTAAAGAATGACTTTTTCAGAATAGTAAATAAGAATCACTTAACCAACGCACTTACTATTTTGTAACCACTAAAAAAATATGTAATTTATATACATATATTACATAATTTTTTAATGGTTAAAACACAGTAAGTGCGTTAATTAAGTGTTTATCATGAATTACCACGTAGTAACGGTCGCCACAATCCTTATGAATAAATAAGAATCCATCTATAATTCCGAAGGCATTTGCTATCTCCTACAATCGGCTGTAAAAAAAACTCTATGCAGCCGTGAACTGAGTTTACTGCTGCTGGTCAGCACCCTCTTAGTCGAAGTTGAATTTAACCGTAATTTCTTTAGACAATAGGAGCGATCCTATCTTCAATTTAATATAAGAAGAATGGAAAAGTATCGAGTTCTGATCAATTCAGAGTAATTTGTAAAATAAAATTTTCTTGAATACATCAAGCAACTATAGTTTTTGGAATGTATATTTTTTTTTAGACTTTTTGGGAACACTAAATGCTCAGTGGAGATAAGGAACCATCTACAATCTCAGCGATATTCGTTCACTCTACAATTGGCCATCAAAAAAACTCTTTGTGCAAACCAACTATGAACTGAGTTTACTGCTGCTTGTCAACGTCCTCTTCATCAAAATTAAATTTATCTGCAATTCCTGTAGTCAATAGGAGTGATTCTTAACTTAAATTTAATATGTGAAGAACATCGTGTTCGGGGCAACTTAGACGCTTGGAGAGAATTTGTAAATTAGAGACTGCCCAAACACAACAAGAAGCTACTAAAGTTTTTAGAGTAAAAAATCTCTGGATTTTATAAAAACAGTAAATGCTTAGATGATGTAAGAGTCCATCTACAATCTCAGAGATGTTTATGATAATGATTTTAGTGTGCTACTTGAAGAATGGTACGTATCTTTAAGGTTACGTTTAGTCTCTGGTGTAGATGCTCGAAAACCATTTCATTTTATTCCACTTACTGCAAACCACAGGATGCCAAATGTCGTTGAAAGAGAAGCAATAATGACTAGATGCAAATTTTATTTGCTGATGAATTAGACGCGTGAACGAAGAATCAGAAATATTCTAAATTTTGTCTGGAAAAGACCTTTAATAATAATAATAATAATAATATTGTACAATAATTAAAAACAACAGATTGACAGCACACGAAATACAGAAAATTAAAGAAGAAGTAGTGCAAGAAATGGAAAGAGAAAATAGAAATGAGTCATCCTCGATACCTTCTTTGTCCACGGAGGAAGCGGCAGTCGAAGAAGCTAACGTATAAGCTACTCAGTATAGTGTCATACAAAACATAGAACATTTGAATACACACACGGAAGCAACACAAAGTGTAAATACGATCTTACTAAGAAATTGATACACGAAATGGAGAAAAATATGAGTGAGTGGAAGAACAGCGACCCAACAAAAAGAAACATTCTACCCAAAGTGATATATACAAAAGATACGAAACAGCTAATAGACGCGATGAATGAACTAATCACATGCATACAGAATGGACAATACAAACCACAATGGCATAGAAAATTAGAAAAGAAAATAAAAGATCTAAGAGCAGACAAAGGAAGAGCAAAACACTACATGAAAGGAAACAGGTAGAAGAAAATAGTGAAACATATGGAAAAGGCCATAAATAATAAAAGTCAATAACCACTTGAGATTCTAGATTAACTGAAACAGAAGCTAGCAGTATACTCGTCTGCACCGATACAAAGAATCAAACAGAAGGAAAGAAGATAACACACTATTCGAGCGAAACGAAAAACTATTCTATAAAAAACTATCAAGCACCGATCAAATAAAAATAAAGCCACCAACTGAAGATGCACTTACTCAATTCTGGGAAAGCATGTGGTCAAACGAGGTTGATCATAATAATGACGCCACCTGGATCAAGAACGAAATTGAAAGAAACGAACACATCGAACAACAAAACAATGCCAGTATAACTACGGAGGAACTCACAAATGTGATTAAAAAACTACACAATTGGAAATGCCCGGAAGTAGACTATGTACACAATTTCTGGTACAAAGAATTAACCTCCCTACATGAACAGCTGGGCAAACAAATAAACTATATCGTAGAAAACCTAAGCCAATTCCCACAATTCCTCACCAAAGGTGTCACTTATATAAAACCTAAAAACGATGAAACCACTAACCCTGCGAATTACCGCCCGATAACATGTCTTCCCACCCTATATAAAATCATAACGTCTGTAATTTGCAACAAAATCGAACAACACCTAATAAATAATAACACTCTCACGGAAGAACAAAAAGGATGCAGGAAGAATAGCCAAGGCTGTAAAGAGCAGCTTATTATCGACAGTGTCATAATGAAGCAGGCAGAAAAACAACAACGAAATATAAGAGTATGCTACATAGACTACAAGAAGGTTTTTGACTCTGTTCCCCATTCTTGGCTACACAAGATTTTACAAATATATAAAATTCACATGATCCTGCGAACGTTTTTAAAAACAGCTGCAAATACATGGCAAACAGCAATACACTTAAGAACAGAACAAGAACATTTAAAAATGAAGTACATTAACATCAAAAGGGGAATCTTTCAAGGAGACTCGCTAAGCGCACTCTGGTTTTGTATGTGCCTCAACCCCCTATCTAATGCCCTAAATAACACAAGATATAGATTCCAAATAAAACATCGAACAGTAAAAAAACACACCATCAACCATTTGTTTTACATGGACGACATCAAGCTATATGGAGCGACAGAAATACAAATGAAAGGACTACTAACACTAGTACAAGACATAACATCAGACATAGCAATGGAATTTGGAATGAGCAAATGTAAGACTCTCTGTATAGATAAAGGTAAGTGGAAGGATACTGTGACACCCCTTACACTCAATGAAAAATCTCTAATCAACATGCAGAAAAACGAAACATATAAATACCTAGGTTTCGAGCAAAACACCAGACTAGACCACAGAGTAATTAAAGACCATCTAACAGAGCAATACAAGAAGAGGCTTTCACTAATACTTAAAAGTAAACTCAACTCCGGGAAGATATTTAAAGCTATTAACACCTACGCAATACCACTATTAACATATTCGTTTGGTATTATCCACTGGACAACAACAGATATGGAAAACATAAATATACTCACTAGAACCCAGCTCACAAAACACAGCGCACATCATCCATATGCATGCAAAGAAAGGATAAACATATTCAGGAGTGAAGGGGGAAGAGGTTTAATAGACATTCATACATTGCATGACAAACAGATAAAAACACTAAGACACTACTTTCACACTAAAACTACATTCCTATTCCAGGTCATAGTACAAGCAGACAAAAACTATACCCCATTAAAATTATCATCACACGAGATACAAGAAACTGCACAAACACAACAGCAAAAGATCGAAAAATGGGCACAAAAAACACTACATGGCAAGCATTTATACACAATAAACAACGAAAACATAAACAAACGAGACTCCTACACCTGGCTGCGTAAATGACAACTCCACCCTGAATCAGAAGGTTTTGTTTTGGCCATACAAGATCAAGTCGTAGCCACTAGAAATGATCAAAAATACATAATTAAAAACCCTTCTATTACGAACGATCTCTGCAGACAATGTCATTTATACCCTGAAACAGTCGATCATATTGTAGGAGGATGTAAACTACTCGCAGGAAGGACTATACCGATCGCCATTACACAGCTGTTAAAATCAATCACCAAGCTATAGCGCTAAAATATAATCTAATTAAAGAGCAAACAGTATACTACAACTATGTGCCAATCACTATACTGGAAAATGATTCATATAAACTGTACTATGACATAACAATACATACAGATAAAACTATCACTTGCAATAGAAGACATATATACCGACATGGATATACGCATCAATAGAGATAAACACCAAAAACTCAACGAAATAAATATATCATTATAATATTTGTTTCCATCGCAGCACATATTTGATTCATTGGTGCTTAAAGTAGTACATTATTTTTACAAGTGGGAACCCAGAACGTGCATGAATGACGGGAAGATACGCGAGGAACTAAGAGGTTAATCTTAGAAAGAAGATACTCACAATCTACAGTATTGTTGACCAGTTTCAGCATGAAAGATGCACTAGCAAGGTTTCTGCGTTCAGCAAGTGATGTAATATTATGTTGATTCAACAAGCTATTATAGTCCACCATCCAATCGGGATAGGTGTCACTTTGCTTAAAAACTAAATATTTCAAAAATCGTCTTTGTACGCGCTCCAGTGCCAGTGATTGGTTCATGTAGTGCGGGTACCCAATGACCGAGGCGTATTTAAGTTTCTATCGGATAAAGTGAGATAAAAACGTTCAGATCAGTGAAATATTTAGAGGTACGCATTATAAATCCCAGCGTCCTCATGGCAGAAGAAGTTATGTTGATTAAATGGTTCGAGAAGCTGAGTTGGTCATCGAACAGTACTCCCAGATCCGAAATCTCACTTTTTCTTTCAAGTATTGATCCTTGTACATAATAGTTGTGGATAATTGTTTTTTTTTTGTGCGAGTATAGGAAACAACACAACATTTAGAAGCATTTAGTTTAAGCTTGTTTAAATTACAAAAGATAACAATTGCATTAATATTTCGTTGAAGAACTTCTGTGTCATTTAAGTCATTAATTTTAGCATAGATTTTAAGATTGTCCGCATACGCCAACAGAGGACAGGAAAGAGACGTGAGTAGGTCATCTATATAGAGGACAAACAACAGAGGCCCTAAGTTAGAATCTTGTGGGACACATGAACTTGAAATAAATTGCACAGATTTGAATCCATTATAGCATACATAGTTCGGTCTACGACTCAAATATGATGCAAGGAGTTTTAGTAAGTTACTTGAGAAACCGAATGTACCTAATTTCTCAATTAATATGTTATGATCTAATGTGTCAAAAGCACGAGAGGAATCAGTGTATATAACATCGACTTGGCCACGACTGTCAAGACACTCAGATAAATATTGTGTGGTAGTAGATAAGTTCGTAACCGTAGATCGACCGGAAAAAACTATGTTGGCAAGGCGATAAGTAGTTTATGACGTGATTATAGATGCAGATGAAGAGTAATAACGGGTGTCCAACAATTATTGCAGTCCCGGGTGGCGTTGGAATCAAAAACGTAGGTCGATTCTTTCATGTGCCAAATAAATGAACTGACATGTTAATTGTCAAACATAACCTAAATGTGCATTAAAAATGTCAGTTCATTTATTTGCAACATGTAAGAATCGACCTACGTTTTTTATTCCAACGCCACCCGGGACTCAATAATTGTTGGACACCCGTTAGTATAGTAGTATATAATAGTAGCGCAAAAAAGAGAAGCAAACTAATTTTTGGAGTAATATTTTTAAGCGTATAGTTTTAATTGTGTATCCAAATTAAAGTTATTATTACGATGAAGACAATGGCTATAACCATTGAGGTTGTTTTTCTTAGATTGGTTGTTAAGGAAGGGATTCTAAATTTAAATATTATTATTAATTATGATGGCATTTATTAATTTTAAAGAAAAGATACCCTTTGAAATAATATATCCAAGCGCTAACATTTAAGTTAATAGCAAATGATAGGCGATATGACTATGAAATGTGTAATGCCCTAACCTATCTTTTTCTTGGCAACAAATTAGTACGAATTGCTTCGTATGGTGTTTCTAAAAACGCATACGCGTATCTAGATGTATACACTTCATATTTTAAGTAGAATTTTATGTTTTTATACGTAATATAACAATGACAAACATATCTAATCGATTTCATTCCTTACCTACATACCAAATGTAATATTTATAAATTTATTGGCACTTCAGACTTGCTTTATATATAAAATTCAAAATCCACAAAATAGTAAACAAAACAATACAAATAATTTCGTCAGCAAGCTGAAAGGTAGTGTTTACTATTGAAGAATGATCTTGCTCTCTAATTCATAGGTCCTCTCATTCACCGTGCATTTCTTCTAATAAAAAATGATTCGTTTATTGCGAAGATACCTAACATTTATGAGAATTTCAAGTACGACTGTGGATTTGCATTATTTTTGGGAAAAGTTTACTTTAATGCATACCAGAGTAAACGACACAAGTTTGGCACTTTTCTTCATTTGATTTATTGATAATGGTTACATTGTAACCGAAATGTACATCTAGCATTTAATAAAATAAGTGTAAAAAGTGCCAAACTTGTGTCGTTTACTCATATCAACATTTTCACGTACTCAAACAATCCAATTAATGCATACCTACCAAAAATCAACCTGTCATCATCTTTGGTAATTTAAACTTTAATCTACTAGTAAATCTAAGTCGAAACGAAGTATATTTATTTCATTCGGGCTTAAGCAATGTATTAATGTGACTACCCGTACAATAAAAATTCTGCAACCTAGGTGACTCAATTTCTTGTAATATTACGCATTCAACATTATCAGAGCAAACCTTTTAAATTGTTTAGTTTCTATTAAATTTTAACTAATGTAACAATAATAACAAATTTAACAGATACTATGATTCTGAAAACATTTCAGGTTTTAATGCAAATACAAACCACACTACATGTATACAAAAAAGCAGAGTATTAAATCTAACAATGCATATTGATAACACCAAAAATAATGAGACGATCTGCAGACCTCTGATCTATGTCGCGACTTTAAACACATAGTTACAAAATATATTCAAGCAAGAGAAAACAATCAAAGAAAATGTGTAAAACAGGAAGAAAGGGTTTTATGAAATTGCTATTCAAAATTTATTTTGATTGTTTTCATTTTTATTTTACTAATAAAATACTACTAATATGTTCCCAAGACCTCAATTTCTTTGGTAAGATCAATTATTTTCCTAGGAGGCCATGCCCTGCACCGTTCTGGTATTATCTTAATTTTTCTGGTTAGGGCTAGTTTGCTGGTAGTTAGTGCTACACAATCATAGGATATGCTCCTAAAATAAGTCAAAGGAAATATGAAGTATCTTAAATTCCTACTCTGAGAATTCTAATAAAATAGATACAATACATTTTATTTCAATAAATGCAGAGGTAATATCGGAGACAACTAAGATGATAGATAAATTAAGTTTTTTTAACAAATTATGTAACTCTGATCTCTAATTGTATAATGGTCAAATTTTAATTAATCCTATGTTTTTTGAATGTTCCTACTTCCTAGGAAATTGTATCTACCTTTTTGAAAATTTCCAAATTATTTAAATATATTGGTGATCATTAGCAATTGTTTTGAATCATGTGATTTCCCGGACAGAATACAATGGATGGAAATTATTCTAGCGCATAAAAAAGATCCAAAAGATTGTCTATCTATTACAAGAGCATTTCCGAAACTCGATTCGCTTACTTGTAAATTTGAGTTTTACCACAGAGATCTACGGAAAATGTAATACATAATTGAATTATAGAAAATCTAGACTCTAAAAAGTGGCGGGTATATATTTTGACTTGTCAAAAGGCTTTGATATAATTAATCATGGATTATTAAATCAAAAACTATATACTATGATATACAAGGAAACTCTCTTAATCTTTAAATCATAAATTTCTGACAGAGAGCAGATGACTTGTTTAACTTGTATAGAAAACAATATTTTATTAAGAACCGTATCTAGTGATGCAATTCCAAAAAGATGTGTAACACAGTACTTGGACCGTTCTTATTTCTGTTATACATAAATGACTTTCAAGAAAAGATGTTCTTAGTAGGCTTATGTATCTGTATTTTAGTTTGTCGATGACACTACAATCGCATAAATGGTAAATATTTGGTATAAACTACAAATAATGTAGTTGTTAATATGTTAAAATGGTGTGCAAGTGCAGTAGACTTAATTTAAGCTCAAATAAGACGGGTATTCTAAACTTGAAAACCAAATATTAACAGATACTTAAAATAGGAAACACATCAATAAATAATCTTGACAGTGCGTTTAATAAGATAGGTTATTGTATTAGAAATATCTCTCAATTAGTTGATATTGGGTCTCTAAAGATGTACTATTATGCACATGTACAGAGCAGGTTATGTTATAGTGTAACGAGTTGGGTTTCTTTTTGCTTCTCGAAAACATTATTTATTGCACAATCTTTTGAGCAATGGATACAGTTTTCGAGAGGACAATAGAAGATAGATAGTGGCACGTGAAGAACTGTAACTCCATCTGTATTATTTGGAAGATTAAATTCAATATCATGATGAAATGATGATTATTTTGAAGGAAACATACCTTTTTTGGTTTGTAAATATGTCATATTTTAACCTGTGGTATCTAAAATTGGCCAATTTGGCCACGATGGATAACTATGAATACTATTATGAAAGGGAAGAACGGTAGTTAATTTTGAAGGATACACTTTTGATGTAATTTTTTTAGGCTGTTATGTTTAGGTGGGTGTTTGAAATGCGTAGTGATTTTCTAAAGATTTGATTAGTTTTATTTTGGCAAAATATCAATGTGAACGTGCTTCCATTTGTTTATCTATTCGAATGGATGTATTTTAAGTCAACTTAACATTTTTGATTATTCTAAGTTAATAATGGCATCTTCTACCTTTTTTATGGTCCAAAAAATTTGAACGTTTTAAGTATATTAAAACTAGTAGTATTTAATCTCAGTTTTTGTATAGTAAAGATAAATAAGTAATTTATTCCAACTAACTATTATAGTTCATCATCTTCGCTTCAGTTTAATCGGATATCCTCTCACCAAGATGATCCGTTGATCTGTTGTATTCCAAATAAATATTATTAATTTAACATTGAAGTATTATTTTTTCTTTTAACAACATCTACAGACCAGTTTCCATCACAACATCTTAGCGGAGTTTAAGACATGGAGACTTTCAAAACTTTGTTAATATCTATTAATACTCTTAGTATTTCTGATGTCAACTCATAATTTCAGAAAAAGACACATAGTATAGATACGATTTTGAAATTTGAAACTTACTTGTAGTGAAATTTCTGGACGTGTACGCCGCACTCTCCTTGTTCTCGAAGACGGTGTAGGCCTGGACTTGGTAGGTAGCTCCAGGCGTGAGGTCTCTGAGTATGTACAACGATGTGTCCACATCGTCTATGGTAATCGTCTGCGGTTTTGGATCGAGTGCATTTGATAGGGCGTTGATTTTCAGTTTAAAGTGTGAGTAGCTGCCTTGAGAGGGCGGACTCCATGATATCACAGCCGTTTTACCACTGCGGACGGTTACAGATAGATTCGACGGTGGATCAGGTACTGAAATAAAAGAAAAAATTTTAATAAATGTAATTTATAATTAATATAAGCTTAATTATTGTTTCATGAATTTTCTTTTAAAGTAACAATTGTGTGACCACTCTGTATATTCTTCAAACTTTTGAAGTTATAAAATATATAAGTCCTTTACGTTGTAGAAAATTAACTAATAATTAGAAAAAACACGAAAATATTTCGTAAAATCTACAACAAATGAGTCTTATTAAGACTACAAGAACAAACCACTTTTGTTGTTTCAAAAGTGGTTTGTTCTTGTAGTCTTAATAAGACTCATTTGTTGTAGATTTTACGAAATATTTTCGTGTTTTTTCTAATTATTTTGAAGTTATGATGAATGATTTTTTTTTGATAATTTCGACAAACATATTGCCATTTAGTTTTATTAGATCTCCCATTAGAAATCTGAAATGTAGAAAATATAACAATTTTATCTATTTTTTTAATTTAATTTAATTTTAACACCTGATAAAAAGAAAGAGCAGATAGATTTTCATTGGGATGGCAATATGACCCGATGCTTTGGTTTTCTATAATGCCGGTCCATATATTAACTAAAAACTGTTCTTGTTACATGTTGGTAGCAGCATCTATTAAGAGCATCGGCTATTTTTAACTATTAATTGTCATGTATTTTTCAATCGTCCAGGTATACTAAATTTCTCCTAAAAGTTTCTAATCACTGTTAACTTCCTGTTAACAGCTATCGAAGTAAAGCGTATATGGTTTTCAAATATTTAAAATGTAATTTAGGTAATATTTAAATATATATCAACAGCTGGTTTTTTGGATTTCTACATATCTTTTCTTTTAGTGTTTTGTAATTCAAAATATATTAGCAACATGGTCTTCTTTATATGGTTACGGAAGGAGTAAATAACAAAAAAATATATTTTATCTTGTGATAAGCATAGTAAAATATTTAGGGATATTCTGTGAGTATCTTTAGCAGATGACATGTTCAAAAAGAAATTTATCACAGGTTTTGAAAAGTGTAGGTATTGTTTAAAAGGAAAATTCTTTTGTGGAAGAAATGTAATAAAAGTTCACAAGGGGGATGCTATTACAGAAGTGGGGAACAGATATTAACCCTTTAGAGTCATTCACGACATATTCATCTCACCCATAGAATTAGTACGCCTGCTGGTACAAATAGATCCCGTTTATACATTAGAAATTAATTTACCAGTCGTACAATGCATAGCAATCAATTTTTTTTCATCTTACTTTTATTCAAATAAGGCAGGTTTGATCATGAAGTGAGTCGTGACACCCGCTTAATGAATTGTGCAATATTTTGTTGTACTTTCAATAGTGTTTATCGCTAGTTGTGTTTTATATCATCTCTTAGTTTATTGGCAAGCGATCGTGGCTCTATTGATCATGGTTATTTTCACCATGAGTAAGAGACCACTCACACAGCGTTAGCTTGAAGACGAAGTTGAAAGAGTTATGCAAAATGACTGGAGCGATTAGGATGATGAGAATGATCCATTTCGTTGTGATGATTCTTCAGATTAATATATTAATTATTATTATCAAAATTATATTTCGGTAATCCAGAAAAATCTGCCAATGCGGAGAAAATATTTTATATCGAAGAAGTTGTTAATTGGGTCAAACAAACTTTCAGTAAATACCATTCAAACTCATCATTCCTGAGTATTAACGAATCGAATTCGAATTACCCTTTAAGGTGTCGGTTGAGGACCCCAAAACGGCGGAGGAATATCAGCCTGGTACACGGATGGTGCCAAGAATACCAGAGGTACTGGAATAGGCATTTATGGCCCTAACCAAATCCACAGGAGCTTCATGGCTCTGGGCACGACAGAGAATGCTTGGATAGACACCTAAATGGTGACAGCCAAGTCGCATTAAAGGCCGTTCGAGCCTATAGTCACGGCTCACGGACTGTCTGGGAATATCGAAGATCCCTCTCCCAACTGGCGAAGAACAACTCGTTGACCCTCATGTGGGTCCCATGGTACGGGGATATTAAAGGCAACGAAGTGGCCGATGAACTCGCAAAAAGAGGTGAAAATGCCACTCCTATAGAACAAGAGCCGTTTTGTGGACTCCCCATGGCGCACAGAAGAGGGGTGGTGCAAAATGGGAAGACAACAGAAGACGTAAGCATTGGAACAATGTACCAGGTCTACGTCAATCAAAACGACTCATGAAACTCGATCACAGCCACAAGGTGCTTGAACTCACAAGGAACGAGCTAAGAACTTTCACCGGACTCATGACAGGGCATTGTGCCCTCCGATACAATTTGTGAAAAATGGTAAAAGAGGAAAGTGGAAACTGCAGATTATGTGATTTGGCAGATGAAACGACCGAGCACATACTATGCACTTGTGTCGCGATTGTTCACAAGCGTCTTTCACAGTTCGGTAGGTACCGATTGTCTCACGAAGAAGTGAGAAATATGACCCCCAATAAAGTTACCAGGTTCATGGAGGACGTGGGACTGATTGGCAAGTGATTGGTAAAGGGTAGAACAATAGATCTTTTAGGTCGAAGTTCAAGAGAGGCTTACATACCTGACTAGCACCTCATGTTAACCTATAACCTATTAACGAATCGAGGACGAAATTCAAAGTGAGATCGTCGCTGAAGTAGTACTTATCACCGAAGCCCATAAAACGAGGTATACAGATTTGGGTTTGCTTAGATTCAAGAACTGGATATGTTTACGATATAAATATATATGTGGGAAAGGAAATGAGGGCCACTGAAGGTACTCTTGGCGAAAAAGTCTCGTATTTACCAAATTATCCAGCACTATCAAGTACCCGAATGTTGGCATTGACATTTCTCATCTGTCCACTTACTTGACACTATCAAGTTTCATGTCATTGATAAAGAATCGCAAGAATGTTCCCAAATTTTCAGGGAGGTTGGAAAGTGGCGCAAGTCAGTTCCAATTCAATGAAAATGGTACACTAGTTTGCAGATGGCAGGATACAAAAGATGTACGATACTTGCGATCAGTAACGGCTTCTCTGATGAAATCAGTATGATAGAAAGAACTGTGAAAGATGACAGTAAGAAAGAATTATCGGATCCAGAAATTCTCAAGTTCTACAATAAATATATGGGAGAAGTGTGCTAGCAGATCAAATGGTTGGATTATATGACTTTGAAACAAGATTTTTACAAAATACTCACGATAGCTGTTAGAAATGCATATATTCTGCATGATGATGGCAGATGCACAAAATCTTCATTCTTACCATTTCTTATTCTGTAGCAGAAGATTTGATTGCGTTGGGAAGAAGTGGAGCAAGTGTGAAGAGAAAATGAGCAAAATCATTGGGGCGACCGCATTCAACGAAAAACAAGTTCTATAATGTTGGTGACCATTTTCCCGTTGAAAGCTCAACAAGGAAACGCTGCTCCAGGTGCACACATCTACAGAAAGAGAGAAGTACGAAAAATTTGTGCTAAATGTGCAATATATTGCAGTAAAGTTTTACATGTTGGTTACTCTATACTTTAGATAAAAAATTGAAAGGATTTTCATATCTATAGGGTTTAATTTATCCCACTTGAAGTGTTTAATGGGTCACATATGTCCCGCCACTTAGCGAAATAATGGCTGACTTTTTATAATGAAGGTTTTCGCATTTAACTAACACATGGATAATTATTTAAAATTATCAGGAAATAAATTAAGACTCCAAAGGGTTAAGGCGGTAAGTGCCGCCCGAAAAACACGTGCATTTCGCAAGCCCAAGAACAATCAAGAGAAAATATTTTGCATGCCGAAAGTCGATGGTTAAAATTAGGTTTCTAATTAGTTATATTTGTTTAAATAATGTAAAAGGAACCCTGGCACGAGGCACTTACAGTCCTAAGAAATGTGACAAGTAAACGAAAGTATGATTGGTTCATGGTTATTAAGAGGACTGGGGCTAATATCAATGAATGAATAGAATTGTAGCCCGAAGAGTCGCAAAGGAATGTTTAACATAATAATGATGTGCAAAAATACTGTTAAATTAATATTGGGTGATATTATTAGTACTCCTAGGATTGTTGAATGAATTATTAATTAACTTCTCACTTAATGCGTGGTGAAACATTTTTATGTTAATAAAAGGATTCATTAAGCACTTGGTTATGTTTCACTATTTTTATATTTCTCCGACTAGTTTCGACCGTTGGTCATTCTCAAGGAGATATG
>OZ018387.1:83378836-83407836 GCA_963969525.1 Ontholestes murinus
TCAAACTGATTTCAGTGGGTATTGGTTACAAAAATTGGAACTCATCAATTATAAAGTCCTTATCCTAAATAAGATGCCTACTTTATTAACCCACGATATTTTGTATTTCAGGAGACTCCGTACATTACATTTTTACACCCTATCATAATTACTTCTGTATGAAGATGAAGTAATTTTCTATTTCTTGAATCACTTTTACATTTATCACTTGGTGAAACATTTTGAACTATTACTAATGAAGGTTTAAATTAAATTACGCTTGATTTGTTTCAAAATTTTTCTATATTTTCACTCTTGATATTGCCTTAAAAAGCGAAACTAGTCGAGTAAATATAGAAAAATTGTGAAACAAACAAAGTGTAATTTAATTTAAACATTTAAACCTTCATTAGTAATAATTTATTATTGTTCTGGAGCCAATATTAATTTTTAAAAATAATTAATCAGTGCAGTAAAATTCACAATAATATTATTTTAATTCATTTACACACATACGCATTGGAGAAATAGGGTACGCTCAGTTCAAATATGCTTGTTGCCATCAATCCAATACTGATAATGGTTACAATAATTTTTTGCTATTATTAATGACCTAGTTGTTCCTAGTCGTACTTTTTGGTTGGTCTTAGAACCGTGTTCATCTATGAATTAATAGTTAAAAATCCCATTAAATTGTATCTTCGGTAGTTAATAATAATAAATAGATGAAAATAATATTTGCTAAAATTCCTACTGAAGAATATGTAAATTGCCTTCAAAAATAAATTATACGTATTAAGCAACTCTCCCCTATCATAAGATCTAATATTAATAACATATTCTAATTCATTAAAAAATATGTTTAAAAATGTTACATTTCATTAAGGCAAACATTATGTGAATGATGTTGAAATAGTAAAACCAAAATTCTAGGAATACAACAACTTTCAATTTTATGATTTTATATATCTAATTTAAATTTCTAATTTAACGATATGTCTAAATTAAAATTTTTATTGTTTATATCTCTAAGGTGACCTACCTTCCGAATAAATAATTATAATCAACGCCTCATTTGCAATCAATTTAATAGACACATTCCACAGTTCAATTGTGCTGAGGTATATGCATAGAATTTAAATTTTATAACAAATAATACATTGCTACTTAATGGATAACCTTGTATAACCGAAATACCTACATGTTTATTTCATTTAATTTAAAACTTCTGCTTATCGTGCACCTACTACACATTCCAAAAATTACATATTAATATATGTAATACTACATAATAACGCATGTGCGCACTCAAAGTTACCACTGATTTTAACAACATTTCTAAATTATGGTAATCAACATAATCCAGATAAAGGAAAAATGTAGGTTACGCGAGGAGAAAGGACTCCGGAGGTTAGTCAATGGAAAAAGGTAATTAGATTAGATGCAATTTCTAGGAGATTTCCCCTTATGGACAGGTTTCTATATACCTAAGCTGGAGTATTGAATACAAGGCAATTTAACAGTTGCTCTTCATTCCGAATTAACAAACAGACAATTCATAATGATGTGGATCGCTACTTTCAAATTATATAAATAATTACGATTGTTTTAGTATACTCTTGATTAAGTCAAATAATCGGAATTTGGGTGAGACAATGTTAAATATATTTTACCCGTTTTCAAAAAATATATAAAAAGAGAATGGAAAAACATATCTATAGGATCTATAGAATTAAAAAATGTCGAGATCTATTGTTAATATTATGAAGCATATTTATTAGTGATCTTCTAACAGAAACTCTTAATCAGAAACAAAACGTAATCTATTTGTTTAGAAATTTAAACATTCAGGTTTGTTCTGGAAGCCTATACATTCGCATACAAACTTACAATATATCTAGCTTCTGTGCCTTATTCAATATTTTTACTAAAGACAAATGTATATTTATGAAGATCTTTTAAATGCAGAGCTGCTAGAAAATTTATTTTGGACACATATACTTCTTAATCACTTAGCAAAGTTTCAATATACTATGTAATACCAAAATAAGGTCCATAAATAGCGAATTAAAAAAAAATGAATAAGTGTTCCTATTTTTGTAATTAATAGGAAAGCCACATAATATTTGACCTTAGATTTATTGTTAATCTTATCAAAATGACAAAATTTTATAATTTAGTTACCATTTTTAAAATACAGAATTTTGTGCCAGGTAATAAATGAGCTTGTTACTTTAAAAGATCTCTCCGTCACACTAAAGTTTCAATTATTTATAGCAAACTGTTTAGTTTGCATTTGATTACTCATCATAAGAAATTTCACGAAATGTTTTCGTATTTTTAAATTTATAAGAAATTTCTGTTATTATTTTGGTAAAATTTTTAATTGTTTCATTTTTAAAGTTTTTATCTTTTTTTAAATCAAATTTCAGTTTTTATTGTAAAAATATTTCTTACAACAAATGATAAACAGCTTTAAGCTTTTATTAAATATTTTTTTCTTGTCAAATTATTCTACTAAAATTAATGTTTCTTAGCCAATTTCAATTATTTTCTTTGTAGGAAAGTTCTATTTTTAAAAATTTCGCTAGGTCGTCTTTGAAAAATTGTTTGTTCCAAAAACCAAATTTGAATCAAATTTTGAATAATTAAAATTTTTGAAGACAAAAACATGAAATTTACAGAGAACACTTTAAAAATTAAAATTTTGTTTTGAAAATTGACATTTTTGACAAAAAAATGTATATAAAAAAAACAATTTGCTCTAAAGAATACATATTTTACTAAAAATAATAAAATGGGCTTATATTGTATAAAAATTTGCCTGAAGCAATTGAAGTATTTGACAGAAAATGATAATTAAAAAATAAAGAAAAAATAACTTAAAATTAAAAACAAAAGGATTAAAATTTACTGAAATAATTGAAAGTTTGCCCAAATAAATAATTTTTATTTTTCAAAAAAAAAGAACAGTTCAAATGTAACTTTAAAATTTGTCAAAAGAACCAAATGAAAACTTTATACTTGTTATAAGAAACAAAAAAATGGAATTTAATAAAGACACAGATAAACAATATTGTCAAAATAACAATAGAAATTTGAACGTTGATGAATCAAAAACTTAAACAAATACTTTATAATTTGCTTTAGATAAAAAGAAAATATCAGCTAAAAATAATAACAAAAATTAAAAAGAACATTTTAAATTTTAAACAAGTGAAATTATTGATAAAAAATAATTAAAATATTTCAAAATAAAATAATTGACAAAGTAAAAAAACGAATTAAAACAGTTTCTCAAATTGACCAGTTGTTTAAAGCAAATTAAATTGTTTGTTTAATTTTTTTTTTTGGCAAAAAATCGAATTTTTAAGGATATAACAGCTGACAACTAAAAAAACAGTATCAAATAGTTTTCCAAAAATATTAGTTTTTTCAAGCTGTTTTTAAATGCTCCTTCATCATTTAAATGTTTTTAATGGAAACATTATAAAAAAACAGTTGTAATAAAATATTTTTTCCAGGAAATAAAAACAATTGAAAATCATTCAAAACTTTGTTTTAAAGAATTGAAATATTTGGCAATAAAACATTTTCCTTGGCAATTGAAATCAAAAATCAACCATTCATCATTCAGCTTCTATCCATTATAACCTCCAATATACAAACCAATCATCTCGAAGAACACAAAGCAACAATTCTATTCCTTGATATTCAAAAAGCATTTCGGTTTGGCATATTGTCCTCATATACAAGTGTAATCCTCTAACAGAACCTGCCAGGTTAGATTCAAAAAATCAAATTCCGATCCTCTTGTCATCCAACAATAGGTACCACTTTCACCCCTATTATACAACATCTTTTGTCATGACCTGAGTGATCCCAACCCATCATAATTCCATCCCTCAAGATACGCCCTTCCAAATGTAAGCTATTTATTCCCCATCATAAAGTCACACCACAATCCAGAATCAGAACAAGAGCTCGCCACTTTCGCTCACTTACTTACAAAAACCAAGACATTTCCACTAAAACAGCCGTAAATATAACGGGTGTCCAACAATTATTGCAGTCCCGGGTGGCGTTGGAATCAAAAACGTAGGTCGATTCTTACATGTGCCAAATAAATGAACTGACATTTTAATTGTCAAACATAACCTAAACGTAAATTTAAACAACACTTTAAATGCACGTTTAGGTTATGTTTGACAATTAAAATGTCAGTTCATTTATTTAGAACATGTAAGAATCGACCTACGTTTTTGATTCCAACGCCACCCGGGACTGCAATAATTGTTGGACACCCGTTATACACCTCGATTGTCGCCTTCTTATTGATTACAGTACAATCCTCTTTAATCAAATCCCTTCCTTCTACCCTCCAGCACTTTAACGTTGCCGAAAGGTCAGTACAAGTTACAAAACTGAGACATCTAATCAACCCCTTTACAATCATTCCAATGTTCTCCTCTACGAAAACACCAAAGTCTTCCTACTATCTCAACGTATAAATAGCTTAAGTGTAAAAATTGCAAATAATCCTTAATAAATTCTGCACTCCCCGAAACCACAACATTCCCCCTAAACATAAACATCCTCCAATAATTCTACATCAATTAATTAGCTCGAATCATCCTAATAGTTGAACTAGGCAGCAAAATGTATCTTTTTTAACATAAATTAGAGTAAGACATGGCAGAGATACCGATGGTCAATAGCCCAAACGAACGAACTAACCATAATTTTAAATTAATCTGTATTTGTTCCAAATGAATGTTTGTCTGAATAAAGATGTTATACTCTCTCTCAATTTAAAATTTAATAAGGGAAATAAATTATGATTGAAATTGAAACTTGCGAGTAAAATCTAAAAAAATATTTTAAAATGTTCTTTAAATAATAAAAAAATAAACAAATCGATTAAAATTTAAAGGTAAAACAGTTGAAAACTAAGAAAAGCAGTTTAAAGCATTTATAACATTAAACGAGAAAAAATAATTTGCATTAAACAATTATTATTTAAAAAAAAGAACAATTGAAATTTACTAGAAAAACAGCTGTAAATTAGGAAAAGTAGTTAAAAAAATTCCTTTAAACAATTGAAAATTTTACCAAAAAAATTCAAAAATAGCTGAAAATTAACAAAGAACAAATAAATATTTTAATAAATAACAACTGTAAATTCAAAACAAAGAAAGAAACAAAACAAAATTGGTTAAAAAAACTACCAAAAAAACGATTTAAAATTTGCTATAAACAATTGAATTTTATGACAGAATAATCAATTGAAATTTCGTGAAGTGAAAAGAAATTGATACTTTAAATATCACAAATTAAACTTTGTTTATATCACATACCCACACACAAAGTGTGTTAAAAGAAACAAAGTTTAATTTGTGTCATTTAAAGTTAAAAAAATGAAATTAATTAAGATCAAACATGTAAAAAACTCACTTTAATTTTTTTAAGAATTAAACTGAAAACAAATCAATTAAACTTTATTAAAAAACTAAAAAAGACATTTTAAATTAAATTATTTGAAAGGTTTAGCAAACAGCAATTGAAATTTAGGAAGCGACAAAGTTGCTTAAAACAATTGAGAAAATGGCAAAACAACTGAAATTTACCAAAACACTTTCAAATTTAGTTGGAAATTAAAATAAAAAACAGTTGAAAATTGAAAATAAAAAACAATAACTTTTTAACAACAAAAACAATCAAAATTTGAAAAACATACCACTGTAAAAAATAAAAATAGGTGTTGATTTTTTTAACATTTAAAAACCATTAAAAATTGCACAGTAAAAACATAACAAAAACATAAAAGTTTGCTTTAAACAATCGACCCAAGAGAAAACATTTATTTCTCTATTATAAATATTTATTGCATTAGCATGTAATCTATTTATTTAATCCAATTTTATTATAACACAAGTTGGCTGTGAAAATATAAACAAATTTAAAAAAAAACTACTACAGAACAAATTTTATTAGACTGTCACGTTAGATCAAGAAAAGTATTTTAAAGCGTATAAGAATATTTATTAGAACAACCCAGCTATCGTAAACAAAAGCACACTTGCCAAAAAAAATCAAGCCGTCAGCACAACGATCAAACAGGTGACCAAAAACGTGGATTTTACCTTGGCGTAAAGAAGTAGAGCGGCGAAGCAAGCTTGCAGGAGGCACATCTGCGAGGACGATGTCATGTTTTCACGTAGGTATTGGACACAGTAACAACAAAACGAACAGACATATGCAAAACAATAACAATAAAAAAAACAAGCACAGGTAGGCACTGAACAGCACGGCACGTCAATCTAGTAGCGGAGGCATCTTCCGCGTACGATCGCGGGGACCCAAACTCCCCGAAACTGCTCGAAATTGGTCAAAAAAGAGCGTACGTTTTGCGGTCGCGGCGGCACAGCACGCACTGTCACGTCCGCGTCGTGGTGTACTAATCAGGGCCGGTTCACTCATACGGAGTTGTTTATAAACTGGGCATTAGTTTGTGAGACACTCAGTAGATGGCGTTACAAACTCAAATTGCCTATTTTCCATGCGTTCCCTACATTATCGATTGTTCTTGTAGAGTTATGCTTACGTCTTGTAGGTTATAATTATTACAACGGCATTATTTTGCGATAAATAACCCAATATTCCCTATAAAATATTTCAAAACGTTTATTGTGTGTTCTGATTGCGATTTTCGACGATATTGGCTGTAGAAAGGTAAGTGAATTTATTTTCTTTGTTAGTCGTACACGTGTATTTGCAAGCGTCTATTATCAAAGTGGTAAGATATCGTAGATGTATGGTTAATAACTGTGAAGATAAAACTTCAAGTAGACATCTTTTTCCTAATCCAAAGAAGGATATAGAAAGATTTAAATTATGGGTGGAAGCATGTGATAATTCAGAATTAGTAAATATGACACCCGATGAAATTTATTCAAGAAGAATAGTTTGTCACATTCATTTTTCTAACACCGGGGAACTAATAAAAGCATATTACCTTCAGCTGTGCCCACATTGTTTTTACCTATGAAAATAGAAAGTAAAGATAATTAACAGTTGGCTTTAATTGACTTACCAGATCCACATAACGACAATGAATTATTAAATAATGAATAAGTTGATATTAATGTTTTTGTAATGGAATGTGATATACAATCAACATCACATTTTTTAAAGGGAATGGGAACATCTATAAATCTTACAGCAAAGGTTAGGAAAAAGTATCAAAGAGGTGCACATTTCAAAAGTGAAATGAAAACAGCGCACTCTTAGAAATCATGAAAATATGTCAAGGAGTGAGATCATTAATGTGGCTACATTAGGTGATGGTTGCTTTCAAAAATATTTAACATGCCATCAATTTTCCAATTCTAATATGTTTTTATTTTTTATAGGTATGTTATGAAGAAGTAATCATCACACAAGTTTTATATTTTATAAACTGTTTATTGATTAATAATAAAACATATTGGCTAATTTTTTATTTTTATTTCTTATCTTACCATTCTTTCATTTAAATTTATTTCATTTGATACACATTCTATGCAAATATTTTTTTAATGTGTCTGTATGAGTTTTCAAGTATTTATTTTCAAATAAAACCTTTCAAAATAAATATTTGACTACTAAATACATTGTCACATTAAAAAAAATGAAAATATAAATTTATTTCAATAAGCGTATTTCCTGCCATGTCCATTTGAATGCAATTTAGTTTGTGAGAGAATCCCTAGATGGCCAAAAGCAGTCACAGACCATAGCATGGGAGTGAACCTTCTATAGTAGTGTATTTTCTAGGGTACTAATGTTCGGCGCGGTCTACACCTCAAAACGCCATGTTACTGTTTGACGGCAGCGCTCGGGAACTTTCATTTCGGTTTCGGACTTCTTTTAAGGTTAAACGCCGATTGTTTTTTCCTTCACGGAAGGTTTACACCAGGTAAATTATCGGCGCGCCGAGAGCCGACTGCCGTCTGAACGCATTGTTTTGAGTTTTCCCAGCGTGATCAAGGTTGTTTGCCAGGTAGTTCCAAAATGCACGTGTACACGGCGCCACGCTACCTGTACTTAAGCCTGATTAGAATAAAGACATATCTGATGAATAAGTTAATTAATCGTAGAAGTAGGTAACTACCTTTTCAGTGTTTTATTGAAATATCGTAAGAGCGCAGCACCTTCCACAAAAACAGTATTGTACATGTTTTTGCCTAACTTAATATACCTATTTGTTATTTTCAATGCCAAAGTAATATTACGTACTTGTAGTCGTGAGTATATTTCATATATCTTTATTTAAATTAGTAATAATATGATTATATTCAATAACATTTTCTGGTAGTAATAATCCTTTCTTTTTACTCTAAAGCGCAATTGCTTATATCTAAATGCCGAAAGTTCGCAAATTTTATATTTTGTTTTAAATTTTTGATTGATTTTGAATCCAGGAAATATTTTTAAGGCCAAAAGGCCAACAGTTTATTGTTTTATTTATAGATGACAATAATTTAATGTTTTTATATAACGGTTCATTTCAAATTATTTTTCGTTTTTTATACATACATATTTTTTTTCTAATTGAATATCTTACCAGAAGAAAATATTCTAACCTTAGTATAGTTTTATATTGTAAAAACAGTAAAAACTCTTTAACTGCTTCACTTTTATCATGTTTATGCAGAAAATGTTTTAAATGCCAATTTAAAAATACGAAAACAATTCGTGAATCTACAACAATGAGTCTTACTAAGACTACAAAACAAATTACTTGTTGAAACAACTATTTCTCTGGCTAATGCCTCGACAGATATTGAATGATACACAAGTAATTTATGTGTAACAAATAATACAACAATCAAAGCAACACTAATTTTAATGACATTATTTCTATTGAATAAACTAATGTTTTAAACCTGTTACTTAGCCACAATTTGGTTAGAATAAAAATTTTGCTCCCATTTTAACAGAAACAGATACATCAAAAAATATAGGTAATTCTAAAATTAAAAACGTAAATGTCATTACTAAAGACAACTAAATTTTATATGTATATAAATATAAATTACAAATCTAATAAATATACATTCATCTAAAATTAAAATTAAGATATTCGTCCCAACTGTAAAACGCATTTTGAATTAAAAACTCCTTAAGTGTTACATTGAACTTTTTTGACGTAAGATCTTTAAATGGTTGTGGTAGTACATTATAAAATTTAATTGCTAAGTATCTTATGCCGGTTTGTGACTTTGATAATCTTATACGATTTTGGTATATCTGGTCGTTTTGTCTAGTTGAGAGAGAGTTATGACTAGGATGTACATTATATAAATTAGGATGGTTTTTGATGTACATCAAACATTCATGAATAAATAAGCAGGGCACTGTTAATATACGCAAATCAATAAAAGCGTTATTACAATCCTCGAAATATCCATATCCACTAAGGAGCCATACCGCTTTACGCTGCAATCCGAATGACCCCAGACAATCAGCCCATATAATACATAGTGAGAAATATGCAATTCGCAAAATATTTTTGGAAACTTGATTTGAAAGGGAACGAAGAACAAACATGCTCCAACATAATTTACGAGCAAGATAATCACAATGTGTAATCCCATGACAGATTATTCGGTATGTGTATTCCAAGAAATTTTGTCGTTTCAATGGGACTGTCAGATTTTCTGAGTGAAAATAACATCGTGGTTGATTTTATGTTATTTAATTTTAGACGGTTACTGTCAAACCATTCCGAAACCCTCAACCGTGTCTCCCTATGTAAATCCTTAACCACATTCAGACTCTCTGACCTGTTTGTAATCGTAGTGTCATCTGCGTATAAAACCATTTCTGCATTCCCAAGTGCACCGGGTAGGTCAAACATAACAGTGGTCCAAAAATAGAACCTTGTGGTACACAATGTACAATTGGTAATGCATTGGATACAGAACCCTGTGATAAAACGCAGTGTATACGATTTGAAAGAAATGACAAAACCAATCTGCAACTATCTGGATGTAGGTTATAGAAATACAATTTTCTGAGCAAAATATTATGAGAAACATAATCGAATGCCTTCGAAAGGTCTAAGAATGATGATTTACTAACATATTTCTTCTTAAAGGTGTCAATCGTCCACTCTACAAAATTACTGATTGCTTCAGTGGTTGAACGCCCTTTTCGAAAACCATACTGTTCTTTGCAAAATATGTTAAAATGTTCAAAATATGCCATCAATTGACGAGCAAGAATTTTTTCGAGGATTTTGCCGAATATGGGTAACAGTGAAATAGCCTTTAATTATCGGGGTCAGATGATTCACCGGCTTTGTGGAGTGGTATAACTAATCCAAATTTTAGTGCATCCGGAAAATTTTTATTTTCTATGCATTTATTAATTAATTTTGTTAGCGGAGAAATTATAGTATTTAAAACAGATTTTATAACGTCATAACGAATGCCATAAATATCTCTACTATTACTATGTTTCAAACTATTAATAGCTTCTCTTACAGTACTTTCTGATACTTCTACGAATTCAAAATACATTTTACTCGTTGGGGGGTTACAACACATTAAAATAATCGGATCAATGTCAGATTTGGGTAATGACTCAACAATTTTAGTAGCAGCACTTGAGAAAACTTCATTGAATTTATTTGCAGTGTTGCTAGTAGGTTTATTATTTTTATTGCTTGCTGGTCGACTTAAGTTTACTATATCGCCTTTGGTTTGAAATTTGAATTTTTAAGATAATTATTGTTTATCTCTAACTGGCTGGAAGCAATGGCATTTTTATATGCTCGACGGTACTTGTTCTTGATAATTTTTAGTTCAGGATCGTCTGAATTATTACAAGCTTCTGCAATTAGTGCAAGTGTATTTCGCATTTCCTTTAAATATGGATTAAACCATTTAATTTTGTTGCTCTTGTTAACTATTTTCTTTTCAGGAAAAGATGTATAATAATGTTTTAAAAATAATGAAATGAACTTATCGAAACATTCATTTGCGTTAGACATTTCATCAATAACATGCCAGGATTCCTCGTCAAGCAATTTAAAAATAAATAATTTACCACATTTTGTAATTGGTCTTGTAATTTTTACTATTGGTTTATTAAATGTTTCCACAGTGGCAAAATTGAATAAAATACCTCTTATATCAATTATTGCCACGTGTAGGAAATTGTACCAGGAAATGTAAACCAGAGCTCACTGCAAAATCTAAAAGTTGGGACTTGTTGATATCATCACCATTAAACCTGACATTAAAATCAGCTGCTAAATATACGGTTTTGTTGAGTAGATTAAGGCTATCAAATACCTTTGACAATATCCTTAAAAATAATTGAAAATTGCCATCAGGTGATCAAATTATATTTGAAAAATCAAGAGGCGAATAATCTATGCTGCTTTTAACCATGATTAAAACACCACCGTGACGAAATCTTTTTCTCGAAAATTGTGTAGCTACGTGAAAGTTAGTTATCACAGTGGGTATGCACTCCTCGTGAGTCAGCCAATGTTCAGAAACACAAAATCGGATATATTGTAGTCGTCGCCATTTAATATAGCATCTATTTCATTAATTTTGGAGCGAAGGGACTGTATATTGATTTTTAGACAAACTACTTCATTGGTATTTACGCTGTCGAAGTTTAAATCTGGTTTTTTGGGGATGATGAAATTAATGAAATACTATTAGGGGATAGATAGATAGATATATAGATGTTATATGGGTTTATCTCAGATGACCAGCTCTAGCTTTGCCTCTTTGAATAGTCCTATTAGCCCTACCAGAGTGGCTTGGGTATGTCTCCGCGCTTGGGTTTGTAGTGTCCAGCTTTTGATATCTAATTCTTGCTAGACCCTCGCAGTTTCATAGGATTTGGAACGAGTCCTCTTCTTCCTCTAGGCAGAATCTGCATGGTGCTTCTTCCACCTGGCCTATTTTGCTCATATGTTTGTTGAGCTTGCAGTGTCCTGTTATCAGGCCTACTATTGTTTTGACCATTTTCCTGTCCCATTTTTTTATGGATCGTTTGACTGCGGTTTTGGAGATTCCGCAGGAGGGTTCTGGGCCAATTACTGCAATTGACGAGCCTTGTTTAGCCAGTTCGTCTGCTTTGTCATTCACCGGATGTCCTCCGTATCCTGGGACCCATGTGATTCTTACTTTTTTGCGACAGCCAAGTTCATTAAGAGCACGTATAGTCCCACACTAGCTTAGATTCGACCTGTGTGGAGCTTAGTGCTCTTATTGAACTACTTTTGGTGTCTTGTCTTGCTATTTCTCTTGTGCAGTGGTGAAGACCTATCGCCTCTGCTTGGAACACCGTGGTGTCCTTGGTGAGACTGACAGAAATCTTTGTCCTGGGTTTTGTGCCGTATATACCTGCTCCTACCCCTTTGTCGGTCTTTGAGCCGTCCATAAACCAGCATGATTCTGCTTTGGTAGGTTGGCCTTCGACCCAATCTTCTCTTTGCGGGATTAGTACCTTGTATTTCTTTTCGAAATTGTATTTTTTCACCATGGCATTACTTGGCATCGCTGTGATCGCGTTAGCCTTCAGCTCGTCTTCTAGCCGTTGGTGTGTTTTTCCGTGTGATCGGATTATGGGCGCCTGTCCTTGCATTAGTCTGAATGATACGGACCTGGCTTCTCCTTGAATGAAGATGTGTAATGGTGGTATGTTCAAGATGGCTTCTAGGGCTGGGGTGGTGCTTAGGGCTCCTGTTGTACTGATACATGCTAGTCTCTGTGTACTGCTCAGAAGACCCCCCTTTTGCTTTGGCCTAGTCCACCACACCACTGCTCCATAGGCTATCATGGGTCTTATCACCCTGGTGTAGAGCCATAGGGTCATTTTAGGGTTTAGTCACCAGTTTTTCCCGCGCATTCTGCGACACCTGCCTAATGATATTGTTGCTTTTTTGGTGGCTTTTGTGATGTGTGGTCTCCACGTCATTTTGGCGTCAAATGTTACTCCCAGGTACTTTGCCTCCCCTACAAAGGGAATTTCCGTAGCCCCGAGCTTCAGTGGCATTAGGCCTTGCAATGCTCATCTTTTTGTGAATACGACAATTTGTGTTTTATTAGGGGATTGAGACACAGATGTTTGCAAATTAAGCATAGCCTTAGTTATTAATTTATATTTATCTCTATTTTCGATTTAAAAAAATATTAAATGATAGTGTATTAGTAACACAAAAGGTAATATTAAGATCCCTTGCACAATTCATTAATTGTGAATTAACCGCAGATATAAATTTATTCAAAATAAATCTTTTATTCCAAAATGGATTTGCAATGATATGTACATTCGTTCTTAATGTTATGCTGTTTAAAAGTTGTTTCACTAAGTAAATATTTATTCGTTATCCTTTAAGCGCATCGATGGTACCGGCCATGAATACGTGGTTATCATGAGTGAAGTGTGATGTCAACTTGTCTATATTTTCTAACACTTTGATAATCGTAGTATTTGGCTTATAAATAGATGTCAGAGTTGGATTTTTTAGAAACGTTTTTAAATCTTTCGTAGTCAAATATCCAAGATTTTTCCCATGATTATCACTTAATAATAGGATTTTAACATTTTCTTTATAAGTAATTGTATTGTTAGTTCTTGCTAAGATTTTTTATTTACTGATTTTGTTAATCGATTAACTTTTAACTTTAGGTCTTCATTAATATTACACAATTTAACCACTTCTTCATATTGTTCCTTGATTCTATGCTCTTGGGCCAAACAATTAGAGCAGTTGTTAGTGGATGAGATCGACGAAATTGGTGATATTTGACGTGTAGATTGGGACAATAGGTCTTTGTAAGTGCTGATTTCATATTCAATGTCAGTATTGTGCCTCGACACTTTTGTTAATTCGCATGTTAAAGTTTTTACCTTATCTTGAAGTTCATTTATAATTTTTGTTAATGCTTCTTCGGCTTCGATTGCTTCTCTTTCGATCATTTTCACACTACTCGTAAGATTCTCGATGTGCTTAGTTTTATTGTTGAGTTCAATATTTAAATCATCTATAATTTCTTGTTTAGTCGATTCAATGCTTGAATTTAACGAAGTATTATTCAGAGTTTTCGCACAACATATAATTCTGTGCCCATCCAAATATTTAATTTTCTTATTTTTATTTTTGACATGCCAAGTGATATACATTATGGCAATGAAGGCCAATAAAATTTTTAAATGGAACTCCTTTGCAATATTTAATGTGACATCTTTAATTTACCAGTAGAATTAATTAAATTATGGAAATAAAACAAAGTAATCCAAATGTTTTGGCGATGCGCTCTCCTGGGACCGAGCCCGGGTTGTTCTGAATGTACGAGGGTAGATTGAAAAGTTTCCGGAATGGGCAAGAAAACGCAGTAATTAAACAGGTTTTCTTTTTTGGTTCAACATAGTCCCCTTGCAGGGCGATACACTTTTCCCAGCGGTGCTCCAACTTTTTTAAGAAAAATATGATTTCGGTAACTCTGCAAAATAAGCTTTAGTGGTGTCGATGACCTCCTCATTTGACGTAAAGCGCTTGCCTCCGAGCCAAGTCTCATGTTTGTGAACAAAAAGAAGTCGCACGGGGCCAGGTTTGGAGAGTATGGGGGATGCGGCACCACCTCGTAGCCTAATTCGACCAATTTAGCATTGGCGATTCGGGATGAATGGGCCGGCGCGTTGTCGTGGTGGAAGAGCACTTTTTTCCGCTGCAAATGAGGCCGTTTCTCCTTCAATATGCCGTTGAATTGATCTAATAAATCACTGTAGTATTGTCCCGTGATAGTTCTTCCCTTCTGCAAAAAGTCGATGTGTATCACACCTTGCGAAACCCAAAAAAACGGTGGCCATGACCTCCCAGCTGATAGGACAGTCTTTGCCTTCTTCGGAGCAGATTCGCGTGGAGAAATCCACTGTTTCGACTGCTGCTTGGTTTCTGGTGTGTAATGGTGGATCCATGTTTCATCCACGGTCACGAATCGGCGAAAGAAATCCGTTGGATTACGCTTTAACAAGGCCAAACACTCTTTCGAAGTGGTCACACGATTTTGCTTGTTATCCATAGTCAGCAAACGCGGCATCCATCGCGCCGACAGCTTCCTCATGCTCAAATGTTCGTGCACGATATTTTGCACAT
Organism: Ontholestes murinus; assembly: GCA_963969525.1. Classification (NCBI taxonomy): domain Eukaryota; kingdom Metazoa; phylum Arthropoda; class Insecta; order Coleoptera; family Staphylinidae; genus Ontholestes; species Ontholestes murinus. Next base: position 83,393,985 of record OZ018387.1, read on the forward strand.
GTCCATATGAGATGCCCGTGGTCTCTACTATTTCGCGCAACTTCATTCGTCGATCGGCTAACACGAGATCATGGACTTTGTCGACCATTTCTTCATTTGTGGCCGTTTTTGGACGTCCACTGCGTGGTTCATCCTTGGTGCTCGTACGGCCACGTTTGAACTCGCTCACCCAGAAACTAATAGTCGAAAATGAAGGTGTGGATGTGCCATGAACTTTCTGCAAAATATCTCGTCTCCGTCTCCGTCGCCTTTTTCCCATCCATCCAGAAATGTTTGATGACTGCACGAAATTCTTTTTATCCATTTTTGCAAAAGTGCCTGACTTGCTTCACAAGATATCCTAGCAAACAAAAACGGAACGACGCACGTGTCTGAAAATTTGACAGCTTACCTAAAATAGGTTAGCCTTGACAACCATCATAACAATTTCACGATACGCGCGCCATCTCTTGCCCATTCCGGAAACTTTTCAATTAACGATAACTACATAATATGAAGTAAATCAGTTCGATCAATTGTTCAATATGGTTCCACAAATTTTACTGCACAGATCAACACCAGTTGCGTATGATAAAGCACAGCACGAAACTAGATACTATAACTATCATAAATATTCACTATTGCACTTTTGACTGTCAAAAATAAAACTCAAATTATTTTTTATGAATACTGCACTACAAATTCTAATATTTAATTTGCATACTTATATGTATATGTTTATCGAAATCAATTTAAAAAAATCCCATTAGAATTAGAATTAAAAAATTACTAACACTAAACTAAAACACCTGCTAGTGTCCGGAGGGTCGGGCAAGAGAGGCGAAACACGGAGATAGCAAGGAAATGCTAAATAGTAGGGACGGGTATTTCCCGGAACAACGCTCTCAACACCAAGAGAGCGCACGGGCTGGAAGGCCAGGAATGTTAGATCTGTCAAGAAAGAGTTGGAAACACTGAGACAACCAAGAAGCTACGCTGAGGCCATAACTAAGCTGATAGTAATTTTAAGGGTCGATAGGGACAATTAACACAAGCCACACCATGAGTTAACATTTGAACCAAAACATTATGTTTGAACATTAGAACCATTGTGACGCACACTCTTTCTTATTGTATTTTATTGTAATTTAAGAGAGAAATAAACTATTATTATTAGCGATGCTGAGCCAGAATTAAAACGAACAAATTAAAAAAGTTGAAGAAATAAACTATGTATTACAAATACATATCTTCTTGTGAAGTGAAAATAATAAACAATTGAGTTATAATAATTGAGAGGATAGCAAATTGGGGTAAGATAATTGGTCGGTAAAGGTTTTAGAGTCAATGGTAGGTTTCCTCCATTAAAATTTTCTGTGGCTGATCATTAGTTACTACCGTAATGTATATTTTATTGTGATGGTTCAAAAGAAGACTACAGCTTTAGTTTGACGAGAAGGTCTAAGTTATTACCTCTTTGATTATAAGTGGTCTTCATGAAACGTTGTAGGGCTGTTGAAACGTTGTGCCCCCCTCAGTATGGCTTCCTTGTCGAGGGTGGGTGGCTTTCTTTTGATTGCCTTTTTTTGGGAATGTATCCCGCTTAAGGGCGCACGACCTACGCTAGTGAGGCAAGCGTGGTCCTTTTGGCTGCCTAGAGGGAAGCGGAAAATGCTTATACATGGCAGAGGCGATTACAACTGCTTGTCACAAAGCATTTCCAGATTGAATTCACTTCTGGGATGCGGGACGTAGTATGCTCCATCCAAAGACTTATCGTCTCCGGATTAGTCTTGGCGAGTTTGGAGCGTCTATGGTAAGTGCAGCGTGTATATTGTGTTGTTTGGCACACGTGCTATAGTGCATCCATAGGATTATCCATAGGCTAGCGCAAATAAAAGTGATTAAAAGAAGGTTCTAGTCAATTTAAATTACGATAAGTCAAAAAATATATATTAATAAAAACATATAAATCATATCACAAAGAGCGCTATTTTATATAAAAGAAAAAAACCAAAACGAAATTTGCCTCTGTACAGTGTTAGTAAAAAGCGTGATTAATGAAAATTTACAGAATATTTACAGTGATAAAAGAGAATAGGATAAGTAGAGATCAGGAGAGGTAAGAGAGACAAAGAGATAAATAAAAGTTATGAAGTAGGTCCGAGATCTTCTTCCTGAGACGGCGATCTTGTGATCTGTGATTGTGATGCAGTCAAGGGTGGGCTGAAGTCAAACTATAGAGTGGAGTTGGTTCCTTTGGTTGCGGAGTTAAAGTAAGAGGCATCGGCGATTTTGTTCATCGGATGGGCGGCAATGAAGATCAGTGCTTAATACTCTGCAACAGGACGGATAACTGTTTTATATGTATGAATCAATGTAGACGGTTGGTTTAGAATATCCTGAAAATGGTATCCAAAATGGAAAATGGACTTTACTTACCTTTAATTAATTATGTATGGAAGTAAATTGGTTGTGTCATATTATGGTTAATTGTCAGTCTCAAAGTGGAAGAATGGTAGAGAGATGGTTGGCGTATTGGTGGTTATGTAGGCTGATTAGTTGTGAAGATGGCTTGCTACTACAGAATGCAGCGTTTCAACGTTCTGCCCAATATTCATCTGCTTGTACTGCAAAGGGATAGAAATGCCTTCTACGTTGATGTTAAAAATATTAGAGCTTACATAATCCTACAGTTAAACAGTCGTGGGCATGTGTTGAATCAATAGTCCACTGCGGTAGGAGTGGAATTCGGCAGTGAGTCTGCTGTACCATACGGATTCGAAGTCGCTTTGGAAGTCGAAAAGTACTGCCTAATAGACGCGTCATAGGCAGGCAGATAGAGGATCGAGAATGATGCTGAATACTAAACAATAAGCCGACAAGGATGGTGGCGACCATTACCATATGGTAGCTCATTTTAAAGGGTACAATAAAAGCATCAAATACTTTTATTTACTCTTCAAACAGTAAGCATTTATCGAGCGTCTATAATTCTTTTAAACGTATTGTCAATGATGCTGAGGTCTGTAAGGGTTCATGTCTGTAGCTGGTTTGTTAGACTTTTTGATCGTGATAGCACAGACTTGCACATTGAGTAATTCGGTAGTTCTAGAGAGGGATATAGAATAAGACGATGATTAATTTCGTCCTGACGATATTATTTACTTTTGCCTTTCCGTAGCGCAGCCAGGGCTTTTTCGGGTCTGACGAGATCGTTGACGTAGGCACCGAGACAAACGGTGATGACTTTAGTGGAGTCGCATAGAAAGGACATGAGAAAGCAGGGGTCTGTAGTGACGAAATAATGCGGGTTAAAATTATAGTCGTCAGGTATGGATCAGTTGCCTTTTAGGTTATCGCAGAAAATTTGAGCTGCCACATCAACAGGGTTTCCGTTAGTGTGAATGGAGCAGATACAGCTTTTGTTTTTGCAGGTGAGTAGTTTCACTTTTTGCCACAATATTGCATGTTGTCGGTAAGGAAGGCTGGATGTCCAGGATTTTTCGGTGCCATCTTTTACCTGGAGACGGACCTCCTTGGTGCCTAAATAGTAGGGGCTACTCTCAAATTAAATAAAGAATTGATGGATCTGAGGTAACATATTTAATCGGGATGATGGATTAAATGTAATATGGCTAGAAGAAATTATCAAAAATATTTTAGAAACATTATCAACTCTTACTTTTCACAAATTAGAGTTTCTAGGATTTATAAAAAAATCTTAGTATAAAGAACACTTTTCTTTAAAATTAAAAATATTAAAAATAGTAGTTTTATATTGTGGTACTTCTCTTTCTTATACTTGTCAATATTAAGATAATAATTAATATTAAATTTCAGTCAAATCCATAAAACGTTCAATTGTTACTTTCCCTATATAGAATATACAGGGTGGCCCACCGAAACCGCACATGAAAAGTTTATGGACTTCTAGTGAATGTATTTTTATGAAATTTTCATGGCTTATGTAATCAAGTGTGCTCTATTTAATTAAAATATTTTTAAGATTATATCAACTTCCTTATTTCAAATGAAATACTATATTTTTTTAAACGTATTTAGATTCTACATGAAATTCTGTGAAAAAAATTATTAAGTAACATAACGTCCAAATTTAAGCGTTTTCGAGATAATTGATATTTTTAAAAATTTTGTGCTTTTTCGGAGTTCACTTTAAAAATACATATCTCCGACTAAAATAAAATTGAAGGATTGTAATTTTAACTACACATAGTCAATACCTGACGATATCTAATGATGAGTTATTTTTGAAGAAATAATATACAGGGTGTTCAACATTTCAAACCACATTTGGTCAAATTTAAACCAATATATCTCGTTTTTCTTAAATGGAACACCCTGTATATTTTTACATATCTGTACTAGCGTTTCCTATACCTATCTTCTTTACTTTTAAAGTTATTAACATGTTTGTAAAGATATGTCAAAATTCTGTGCAATTAAAAAACTTTGGCTATGCATTTTATCAAGCGAACCTAGAAAAAAAGAACAAGTTGTTTTAAATCAAAATACACGTACAGCTAACATGAATCCCAGAGATAATTACTCCAATAAAGATATTTTGAATTTATTTTACATTCACGGCGAAAGTCTAAGAGTTGTGGAGAGGACCTGCAGATTATTTAATGAAAGGTATCCCCATTTAACACCAATGAATAGATGGAAATTTAGACGAATCGAATCGAACTTTTTGTAAACTGGTACTACTCAGCAGGGCGCGAGAAGAGATAAATTTGTAATTGATGAAGAAGAAAACGAAGTAAGTTAACTAGCCTATTTTCAAGTCAATCCACATGCTTCAATAAGATCTGCGCACAACGATCTTGGAATAACCCGATCATCTATTCAGTGAATTTTAAAGAAGCATAAAATGCACCCAAATTCATTTATTAAAGTGCAAGCAATGAATCCAAATGACCATGTACATCGTTTACAATATTGTGAAAAGCTGTTAGTAAAACTTCAGGAAAACCCATTTTTTTGCGTAATATTATTTGGACGGACGAAGCAAAATTAGGAAGAAAAGGTATTGTAAAAAGTCATAATTGGCACTTTTGGGCTGATAAAAATCCACACTTTACATATATTTGCATATATGATGGATGATGTTGTAGGATTTGAAATTTTCGACGAAAATTTAACCAGCAGCAGATATTTGCAAATATTCCGAAGAACGATAACCGAATTTAACGATAATTTACCATTAAATATTATTAGAAATGGATGGCACCCCAGCGCATTCGTCGTATGCCTTAGATGAGGAATTAACAAGTATGTTTGAAGATCGCTGGTTTGGACATAATGGGTCAGAGCGATGGCCACCAAGATCGCCTGACCTAACACCCCTTGATTTTTATTTATGGGGTCGCATTAAAACTGATGTATATGACAGACTAGTTAATTCCAAAGAAGAGTTAATTGAACGAATAATATCCGAATTTGGCAAATTAAACCACAACGAAATCAGTAAAGCCACAAATAATAAAACAATCCGTAGAATTTTGAAGTGCTTAGAACAAAATGGTGGCCATTTTGAACATTTATTAAACTAATTGTATGAACTACTAGAATAAGTGGATTGATTGAACCGAATATTAATGTTTTAAGGTTTTTATTAAATAATAATAAATTATAATCTTCTATCTATGTAAAATGTCACAAAGCAGTTAAACTGTTTAAATAAACAGGAGTTGTTTTTTGTTTTCTTGGCTCCCTTAATAATTTACGTACCCATTGGGTTGCCTATATATATGAAGTATATTATTAGCTTTTCCTACACAAACATGGTTTTCAGGAACAATTAATAGTATTTCTATACACTTTTCACAAGTATCGTAGAAAATATATTTTAACGACACGCCGGTGCGGCCGAACTAGCGTTAGCGAGAGTGCAGCAACGTTAGTTCGGGTAAGCAGTTGGATGGGTGACCGGTATCATTCATCATTGGGATACAATTAATGGTGCTTTAGAGTGAGGGAGCGATCATTTAAAGTAACAAGCTCATTTACACACACACACAAATACACAAATGGCACATGGCGGAAGGACCACGTAGTCTATAGCCAAAACACTAGGACTACTATATTTTAACGAAGAGAAACAGCTTTTTAAGGGACTTGCTTTATAGCATAATATAGAATATAGGGCATGAAAATATGGTTTATTGCAAGGGAATTCAATTTCGTTATTACCATAACTACTATTATTAATGATTATTACGACAATCAAACAATGCGAACACTGTTAGAGATTTAGTAAATTAAAATTCACATGTTTATAAGTTATGTATTCATAAAATCATGAGTAGTCACCCAAATGATAAACCTTTTATAAACACATTTCAATTTAGTTCAATTATGGCAGATAGCCTAGACACATTAACAAACCAACACTAAGCAAACAAATACAATATAAACCAATTACTTAATTACCGTTAATTGTAACCAAATTTATAAAAAAATGATCACAGTTGTAATTAGCTATTTATGTGTTGTGTAAATGAGATTAAAACTTTTAAAAGGTACATCTAAATAGACAATCGTATTGGTCATGCAAACAATTCAGTATTAAATATCCTTAAAGTGTAATTACCCTTTTTAAGTCCAATAAATGCTCACTTATTGTATTTAAAATGGATTATACACCTTAACATAACAAAAGATGCAATGCAAGTATAAAATTCCTTGAAACATTATTAGAAAGTAAATATTAATAAATCAAGTAAAATATTTTTTACAGATTCTAATATTACTAATACAAAAACTAAGAAATGACTTATATTGTCAGATGATTTATATTTGTAGTTGAGTATGTGGTTGCCTATGTTAAATGCATATATTTTGGATTTTCTGCCGTTCTTTTGTAGCTTTATATAAAATTTTAAATACTTCATTTATCAAACAGCTAATTCCATCATTTAGATTATTTGATATTTGATATATTTGCGCCTATAGAATGGATAACTAGTTGAATAATACTATGTATAAAGTATTACATTTAAAATTTATGTTTACATACAAATTGTTGATTCCTATATGAGAAATTTAAAATAAATAAAATATATCGGTAATTTTTATAAATTTATACAAGTCTAGCACTGAATTGTATATTTTCTACCTAAAGAAACCTATTTTATTAAGAAATAATATTTTACCATAACTTCATTTAGAGATTTTTTGTAAAACAAAGTAATCAAAGTGTTTCCCTTTTCATTAAATAGAGAATTTTCATGAAGCACAAAGGGAAAAGAAATTAAAGATATTATTTAGACAGAAGACTAGTTAAGGAAATAATTGGAAACCCACAGCTGTGCTTGAAAACATTATCCCTTATAAAACAAAATTTTTAATGACGAAAAGTCTAAAATAGAAGGAAACAACAAAAAAGTCATTCATGGATATATAACAGGAAATGAAATCATCTTGAGGTATACCGACAAGAAGAATATTTAGCCTGTCGATAAATGAATGATTTGATATTCTAATTTTATAATAAATGTTTAGTATTTAGTGTTACATATTTTAGGGCGAGTACTGCTTCTAAAAACATAAGTTCATATTAGTTCTAGCCTTTGATATCACAATTGTAGCGATGATATGAAGTTGTTAAAATTGTGGTTATAGGTTATATAGGTTATAGGTTAAGTAGGGTCTTAGTGAGGTGTGTTAGCCTCTCGTGAACTGCGACCTAACAGATCTATTGTTCTACCCTTAACCAATCACTTCCCAAGCAGTCCCACGTCCACCATGAACCTGGTAACTATCTTGGGGGTGATAATGCTCACTTCTTCGGGGGATAATCGGTCCCTGCCGAAGTGTGAAAGACGCTTGTGAGCAATCGCGACACAAGTGCATAGTATGTGCTCGGTAGTTTCATCTGCCGAATCACACAATCTGCAGTTTCCACTTTCCTCTTTTCCCATTTTCCGCAAATGGTATCGGAGGGCACAATGCCCTGTCATGAGTCCGGTGAAAGTTCTTAGCTCGTTCCTTGTGAGTTCAAGCACCTTGTGGCTGTGATCGAGTTTCAGGAGTCGTTTTGATTGACGTAGACCTGGTACGTTGTTCCAATACTTACGTCTTCTGTCCTCTTCCCATTTTTGCACCACCTCTCTTCTATGCGCCATGGGGAGTCCACAAAACGGCTCTGGTCCTATAGGAGTGGCATTTGCACCTCTTTTTGCGAGTTCATCGGCCACTTCGTTGCCTTTAATATCCCCGTGCCCTGGGACCCACATGAGGGTCAACAAGTTGTTCTTCGCCAGTTGCGAGAGGGATCTTCGACATTCCCAGACAGTTCGTGAGCCGTGACTATAGGCTCGAACGGCCTTTAATGCGGCTTGGCTGTCTGAGCAGATGTATATATGCGCGCCATTTAGGTGCCTATCCAAGCATTCTCTGGCGCACATATCAATTGCAATCGTTTCTGCTTGCAAAATCGTGGGCGTCGTGCCCAGAGCCATGAAGCTCCTGTGGTTTTGGTTAGGCCCATAAATGCCTATTCCAGTACCTCTCGTATTCTTGGCACCATCCGTGTACCAGGCTGATATCCCTCGTCCAAACTCCTTGACTCTCATCAAAGCCGTTTTGGGGTCTTCGATCGACACCTTAAACGGTAATTCGAATTCGAGCTTCCTGGACATAATGTCCGTCGGTTTGGACAGAAGGGCCGGGTCGATTTGCTGCAGTATTTCTAAGTGTCCTGTCCAGTCCCCCGGCAGTGTCTTCTTCCTCTGGTGTAGTCGGAGGGCTGCCACAAGTCCCTCTTTTTGTACCACTAGATGGAGCGGTGTGAGACCAATGATTGCCTCCATTCCCGCGGTTGGGGTCGTTTGCATGGCCCCTGTGATGCTTAGACATGCTAAACGTTGAAGCCGACTCAGCTTCTTTTGCGTGTCTAGTTTTTGGGTCTTCGGCCACCACACGAGGGCAGCATAGGTGACAATGGGTATCACTGCCGTTCTATAAAGCCAATACGTGATTTTGGGCTTTAATCCCCAGGTTTTTCCCATAAGCCGCCGACAGGCCCAAAGCGACATCGTTGCCTTTGCCATGATTTTGTCGACATGCTGATTCCAAGTCAGTTTGGTATCCAGAATTATACCCAGGTACTTTACTTCGTTGGAGAGATTTATCTCTATTCCATTCAGCGAGGGAGCCTTTATGTGCAGCTTCCTTCTACGCGTGAATGGAACTATGATCGTTTTATTCGGGTTGATACTTAGTCCTTCCCGAACACACCAGTTATTGATGCTATTCAGTGCTTTTTGCATTAGGATTGTAAGAATGCCTTCATGCTTGCCCCTGATTATTACGGCGATGTCATCTGCATAGCCTTGGGTTATAAAGCCCTTTCCATGCAGTTCATCCAGGAGTCCATCCACCACTATTGACCATAGTGTGGGGGACAAAACTCCCCCCTGAGGACACCCCTTTGTTACAGTCATAGATACTGTGGATCCTGCTAGGGAAGCCGTTACTAATCGGCTTTGAAGCATTGCCTCCACCCATCTTATCGTGGAAGGATATAGTCCTTTATTTATAGCCGCTCGTTTTATTGCAGAAAATGAGGTGTTGTCAAAGGCCCCCTCTATGTCTACAAATATTCCGATTGCTATTTCCTTGTATAGGATTGCTCGTTCTGCCTCTTTGACGAGGTGATGTAGAGCATCGACGGTGGATTTGCCAGCTTGAAATGCGAATTGCTTGGCATTTAAGGGTTTTCTTATAAGTGAGTCACCCTTTATATGCTCGTCGATTATTTTCTCCATAGCCTTTAGGAGAAAAGAGGTTAGGCTGATGGGTCGATATGATTTAGGTTCATCTAGAGGCCTATTGCCCACTTTAGGTATGAATACCACTTTTGCCTCCCTCCACAACCGGGGTATATACCCTAGTGCATAACTTGCTTTATATATCTCCCTGAGTCCTGGAGCAATTGTATCCAAGCCGCGTTGTAGTAGCGCAGGGAAGATACCGTCCATTCCTGGGGATTTATATGGCTTGAAGCTGTTTATGGCCCAAGTCATTTTGCTGAGCGTGAATATTTTCCCCGCTAAGCAGCGGCTGTCGCGGTTGGAACAGTGAGCCACTGAGCCGATATTAGCCGCAATTGTGTTTTTAGTCACTACTTTTGATCCCGGAAAGTGAGTACCTAGGAGTAGCTCTAAACTTTCCTGTTGATCTTTGGTGTGACTGCCGTCAGTTCGTTTTAAGATGCCGACCGCATTGGTATGGTCCTTTGATAGGACCTTCCGGAGTCTATTTGCTGGGGTCAGATTGTCGATCCCCTCGCAGTAGGCCTTCCAGGCCTTTCGTTTAGACTCCCTCAGTTGCTTATTGAATTCAGTCAGAGCCTGTCTATAGGCTGACCAGTTGCCTGTTTTCTTGGCTCTGTTGAAGGATTTCCGGGCGGAAGTCCTGAGTCGATCCAATTCCTTGTTCCACCAAGGGACGTTTCTCGAGAAGTTTACCTTCTTTACCGGGCAGCTTTTCTCATAGGCTGCTACAATGGTATTGCTTAGGTGTAGTGAGGCTTGTTCTAATTCCTCTATGGTAGCGATGTTGTATTGGAGGCCTTGAAGTTCGGACAATAGACATTCGTTATATAATGTCCAGTCCGTTTTTCGTGGCACTCTGCACTCTGCTATTTCCGTACTCCCAGCTTCCATATCGAACGCGATCGTTTGATGGTCCGACATGGAGGGTTCAGAGAGTACACGCCAATTTTTTATCAATTGCGCGCCGTACGCTGTGGCTAAGGTCAAGTCAAGTACCTCTTGCCTTATTGCGTTTATAAACGTGGGTTTATTCCCCCTGTTTAAGATGTCTAGATTGCTAGCGCATACATAATCAAGAAGGTACTTACCCCTGTTGTTGGTATCTGAGCTGCCCCATACTGTGTGGTGCGCATTAGCGTCGCAGCCCATGATAAGATGTTTCCCATTCCTGCGGCACCAGTCCGTGAGGTTCTTTACTGCCTCTGGTGGTGGGTTGTCTTCGTCCCCTGGAAAGTAGGCTGAGGCAAATACAATTTGCCTCTTGCCATCTCCTGTTGGTACGTCCACGACCGCTGCCACTAGGTCCTGGGTGACGAACTGTGGAATGGGAGCATAATTAGTATCTTTCCTGAAAATCAGGGCGGCCCGTGGCCTGCCGCACGTAGTATTACATACCAGATAGTACGATGGGTTCTGAAGTCCTTTAATCGCCCCTCCGTGAACCCAGGGCTCTTGAATTAGCCCTATTTGGACGTCCCCCCTAGCCAGCCTGCTGCTTAAGGCACTTGATGCTGCCTTAGAGTGCTGCAGGTTGATTTGGAGGCACTGCCACTTACCCTTCATTTTTGGGCCTTGGAATGACCCCCACCTCTGGCATCCTTCAGTTTGTCTTGGGGCATAATCCTGCCCTTTGGACGCACATCAGCCTGCTTCTTGGGTGGGCTCTTGGTCAGGCTTGGAGCCTTTCTGATCCCTGGAGGCTTGTTGGCCTCTCCGGAACCAGTTGCGGATTGCAACGGCGGATTTTTACCCTGATCCAGGGGCTCTTTGGAGCTTGAGGCTCCTGCCCCTTCATCAGGCTTGTCCTGCTTCGCCTTGGTGCGAAGCTGTACTTCGCCGTAGCGATACCCAACGAGGTAGTTGCGTTTTTTTAACTTCTCCATGGACAGAGCATCCACGGAGAAGGTAACCTCTTGAGTGGGTCCAGCGGTCACCCTTCTTAAGACCCTCCAGTTAGAGGCATCGCATCCATTCTGGACTGCAATCAGTTGCAGGATACGTTCGTCCCTGTACTCCTGACTGCCCGGAAAATATCCCACTAGGATATCGTTGTGCGGCATTTCCTCCGCTCCAACGACTTTTAGGGCTGCACCTTCCCAGGGGACGATCTCATCCTGATGCGACTTCAGCCACGTTACCGTAGCTTCGTTGCGGCAGGTGATCCCGATCCACCCAGGTCGCTTGTGAATCCCAAGGAATCTAGAGTCTTCCTCATTCCCCTTTTTTAGGACTATATCCATGATAAACTCCAGTGTGGACTCTATTTGTTCCACTGACAGGAGAGTAGCAGGGTAGTCCTTTGCGATAACACCAACCTTCAGTCCTTTTACGGCCTGACTGTATGATGCCATTTTTTGGGGATTTTGCTTCCCCTCTGTATCGCCACTCGTGCTTGTGCTTGTGAGGGCCTTGGTTTGCCCCTGCACCCGCTTGAGTGGTGATATGCCGCTCGTGGAGGGCTGTGCAGTCCCTTTCGCACGTTTGGCTGGCGTACCCTTCGGCGTACTGCCGTCCGAACGGGTACGTTTTTCGGTCTTTTGCTTACGCGCTGGACCGAAGGGCTGTAAGGCCTTTTGTGCTGCCTCTTCCCGCGACATGCCCTTGCTGATGAGGTATTTAAACCTCTTCTTCCCAGCACCGCTTAGGCGCGGCTTGCGTGGCTGGAGGTCCTTGGGCTTTTGCCCAGCCTCTTCTCCACTGCTGGCTAGGAGTAGTTCCTCCCTGTCGGTCTCAGGCGCTAAGTCCTCTCCCGTGGCAAGGATTTCACACTCCATCGCCGTAGATTCGTCCTTTGAGGGGGACGAGCCCTTATTTGTTGATTCTTGGTTCATTATTGATCCCACGAGAAGCTAGGGAAATAAACGGTCACCTGCAGCAGAGCCCCGCATGCCACAGGAAGGCTATTTGAAACCGGAGGTCGCCTGGTATCCGGAGTTCGCATACTAAGACTAAGCTTCCCCTTAGCCATGCAGCCTTAGGCATATGCTGTTCCACCTTGGCTTGAGGAGTTTTTTATTGTGGCTCTCCTTTCACTTGGTCCATGCAGTTAAGCCCAGACCCTCTTTCGCTCACTGCCAGCGAGACTTGACCACGTACAGCGGTGAGTTACAGATATAACCTGCCTGGTGGCTTTACAGCCAGTCAGAGCAGGGCATCGTACCCTTTAGTGCAAGCTCTAAGCCACGACACGACAGCTGAGCAGGGTGTGCATGCTGCTTAGTCAGATCCATCATCTAAGTCCTTTCCAGCATGGGTACCCCTATCGGGAGCTGACGCTCCCGCTGGTGTAGCACTTAGGATCATCTGGATACGCAAGCTCCCCCACCACGTCAAGGTGAGCATACACGGGGGAGTGCATTGAATTACCTCTTTGGGTATTTCGTTTTTGTTTTACTTCTAGTATGCATCTGCGTATTTGGCCCCACCTTGGGCGCCAATTGTTGCAGGGGTGAATGCCGAAAATGCCGAAAAATGTTTTGTTAGACTTTATTTGTTATGTACAAATATAGTTCGCGAACAGTATATACACAAAATGATATACTGCTTAGAACAGTAGGCTAGATGGTATGTTTGTGGCTTGAAGCGGGTACTAATAACCTCAAATTGGTCAGGTGATGCGGTGATGGTATAGGTAAGAGGCAGCCCCGAAAAGGGTATTAGCCACTGCAAGATTAAATAATTGACACAGTGTGTTGAAACAATTGTAGCGAACAGAAAAATAAATATTTGAAACTGTTATCGTATTTCATTTACGAAAATTTACCAAAGTGATTAGAAAATGAACTTTCAACAATTAATAGCCTCAACTATTCAGTTATTAAATAATTGAGTTTAAATAAAAACTCGCAGAAGAAAATATAATAGAAACAATAGGTCTAAATTTATATATTCAAAATATAACAATCATCTGCAACCTGTTATTTATCTTTGTCATCTGCTATCTACAATTTTTTACCAATCATAATTTGTCATTTGTTATTTATCTGTCTATCATTATCTTGGTCATCTGGTTATATGTAATCCATTACTTGTCCTATATCTAAATTATTATTGTCTGCCATTCTTTTATT